>CAEFZX010016025.1:0-69390 GCA_903066825.1 Alfaro cultratus | reverse complement strand
AGAAGTTAGCGGAGTTGTTTACAAGCGACACAGGACGAAGATTTCATTGCGTTTAGTGATTTGGAGTGACA
Source organism: Alfaro cultratus (assembly GCA_903066825.1). Lineage (NCBI taxonomy): Eukaryota > Metazoa > Chordata > Actinopteri > Cyprinodontiformes > Poeciliidae > Alfaro > Alfaro cultratus. The sequence goes on along the minus strand of CAEFZX010016025.1, from coordinate 69,319 downwards.
CGGATGGTTTGGTAAACTTGTTAGCATGTTATTTATGCTCTAGTTATCTGAATAACTCTTAATATGTTATGTTAACATACCAGGCACGTTCTCAGTTCGTTGTTCATGCGTCATGTAACGTTAGCAAACCGTACAGTTATTCAGCCTGTTGACATGTCTGTTCGTTGTGTTGGATTTTATCAAATAAATTTCCCCCAAAAATGCGACTTATTATACTCCGGTGCAACTTATATATGGATTTTTCTTCTTTATTATGCATTTTATAGCTGGTGCGACTTATAGTCCGGAGCGACTTATAGTCCGGAAAATACGGTACTTGTTTATTCTGAACCTTTATCACTGTAGCACTTGAACTAGCACTTGAAATATAATACCCTAACAAATATTGCGTCAAAGCTGTTCTTTGTGATTGCAATATTGCAGTCAAGAATAGTGCCATGACAATTGCAATTCGATATATTGTGCAGCTCTAATTACCAAAGGGGAGAAATGTGGAGAAAAAAAAAAGATGGAAAAACGTTGGCTTAAATTGGCTCAAATGACTAAGGGCAGATTGTCTGGGTTTGGGGGACGTGGGGGATATTGGCAGCTTCAGGACTTCTCTGGGCAGTAATTGTCTGCTGATCATCTGTGTGGGCGTGTCAGAGCACAGACAGATGACAAGGAAGGAAGCAGAGAAACGGAGGGAGACGAGCGTCAGCCATTCCCATCCGATGGGGCTGAGACCCACAGATGGGTGGGGAACAGAGGAGAGAAGCCGGAAGTCACAGGTTGCATGAGGGCGCACTGATGAAACACAGCCTTCACAAAAGAAAAATCTGAGTGAGAATGAGAGACGCAGATGGACAGAAAGAGAGGGGGAGAAAGTGACAGAGAGAGAAGGAGGGGTAGCTGTCATTTTCCCCCCACCCTGCCTTCCTGCCTCCTCGGCTGTGTTGGCTATGCCACACTCTGGTAAAGAGAGATTACCAAAGCTCAGCCCGAGGTGGCATGTAGGGACACAGTCATTACCTCTGCCGTGCTAACAAATGGCTTTGCTGTTTGGATACAAAGCCATGTCTGTCTGATGCAAACTATGAAACAGAGCCTTGATTTAGCAGAAAAGTTGTAAAATTTGATAGCTGATCAATATCTTTATAGGCCTGTTTTTAGAACCGTATTACTCTTTTTTTTATGGAATATCAACTGTTGGCGTTTTACAAGGCCAGGCAGCAGAGTTCTGAATAAATCTCCTGAAAAGGGGCATATTTTTCAAAGCAAATGTTTATTTCTTCATAGCTGGGGTGTCCAGAATTGCTTTCAAACTAACTCCATAGTCAGTTCATGGGGTCATGTCTACAGTGTGTGTGTTTTTGTGTGCCATTGTGTTGGTGCTGTGCGTCTTCGCTCTGGCGTTCAGCCACAGACAGCAAGGGGTTATAGTTGAATCTGTCAGAACCTTCTGTCATTTCCGCCCATCAAGGAGGCGAAATGTTGCAAACGGCCAAGTGGAGCTGACTGATGTCAAGATATACTTAGAAGCTAATCATGCAGCAAATAGAGGAGCGGGGATTCCTGCAAGAAGAAACTGCCTGGCTGCCTTCGCTCCAGTTAGAGCCTTTCATGGGAAACATTTCTACCCTGCCAATCACTGCTCATTTGGAGTCATTTTTCTAAGGGTCCCCTTTTGGGGGCTTGGACAGAAACCAAGACATCATCCGGTTTTTGGTGCACAAATTTTGACAAGTATGGTGTCCACTCATTTCAGTGTTTTCTTTATTCCAAGATGTTAAATTTAAAAGATGTTGTGCATAGTACCATGAAAAAAGTTTTTGCAACGCTTACAGATTTTTGTTGGCTTTCTTTTTTGTCAGATTTCTCATTTTTATTTCAAATGTTTATTATGAACAACATAATCAAGATTCAATTAATTTCACTGGCCGGATCACAACCATAGAATCTAGAAATCACTTAAAACGAACTCCTCTGACAGTGAAATAGGATAAAAAGTCTCAAAATGGAAGACATTGAGCTACAATTAATAAAGAACTGAAGAGAAAACACTGATCTTTCATTATATGGTTGTAGATTTGCATCGAACCACATTGAGAGCCACTATCTACAACTAGAGAAAACAAGAAGCAATGGCCAACCTTCCTATGAGAGGAAGACCTATCAAAATTACTCCTGGAGCACATCACTAACTTATCCAGGTGGTTAGAAAAGAAACCAGAAAACATCTAAAGTAGAGTTCCATGGCAAAAACCCCCCCCAAAAAACATGGCTGACCAAAATTAAAACAAAGATCTTTCTATTTGCTAAAAACATCAGATGATCCCTAAAACTTGCATATCCATATTCTGTGGACTAGTAAGGCACCAAGCTCATTTCAGGAAAATAAAATCTTATTGTTACTCAAACATGTTGGTGGAAGTGTGATGGTCTGTGTTCCCTTAATAGATGTAACCCTAAATTCTGTTCTCTAGCATAAAATCCTGAAGGAGAATGTCCTGTCATCAGTTTGTGACTTTAAGCTGAAGCATACGTGGGTTATGCAGCTAGACAATGATCCAAAGTGTGCCATCAAGTCAATGATGCATAACATTGGTTTTAGATAGGCTTGCCTTTAACAGACCACTCTCCAGGGTGGTTGAATTAAAAATAGTTCTGCAAAGATGATGGGGTCAAAACTCCTCCTTTCCTACAGAAATGTTAAAGACCTGTTGCCAGTTAATGCAAATGTGTGATGATGGCAGTCACTGCCTTCAATAGAAATAATTGCCAACTGGTCATTGGGTTTAGGAGGCAGTGACTCTTTTTACATTGAACCAGGTTGGTTTGCATCACTTTTCCCCATTAATAATTCAAATATTTAAGTTAACACAGTTTCTTTACTTGCCATGATATTAACAAATGTGAAAGGAGGCCGAGCCTTTTTTCACAACACTGAGCATAGCCACAGCTTTTCTCTTTTCTCCGATGACTAGAAGGATAGATGGTTGCCATTACTCTGACTGAGAGCTGTGCTCTGCCATATGCTCCACACTGCTCCTCTGGTGACGTTTATTTTTACGTGGGGCAAATGAGAGAGAACAGATCCTGCTGAATGTGCAAAACTTGCTCTGAGCTCATCCAGATCATCACCTTCACATTAGCAGAAGGCCACAGTTAAAGCACAAACATTACTGTCTCTCACCTTTATTTAGAGCTGCCTGTGGCTCTTGCACACTGCTAAATATGAGAATCCATCCGAAAGGCCATGGCTCTCTAATTAACTTCACCTGGCATTCCAACTAACTGTGAACACATCTTAACCTTTACACAACCTCGCTTAGTCATCTCTCCTCTTAAACACTCAGGTTGAAATTCTCAATTAATGTCAGTAAGCAGATTACCACTCTTTTTTTCCTTCCATGTCTTTTTTTTTTTTCTCAGCCATCTTCTGAGTTCAGCAGCAGATTTTTATTCAGACCGGCCACAGCACTTTGTGCTGGTAAATCAATAAAGCAGTGTCCCCTATAACAGACCCCTGTGTTTTCCCTCCATCGATTCTGTCAGCTCAGATACATTCAAGAGCAGGCCAGGCGATTACCCTCAGCAATCCTAACTTTGATCCACACTATAGATGGCAGGTGCCAGACATGAGCTTTGGGTAATTGTAATGCTGAAATGGGGAAACGTTAATCATCGTCTCGTGGCTCAACTCATCATCTGTTTGTGGTCCATCACCATCAATGCAGGCTGCATTCAGGCATCCACATCACCTGCCTTTTTGCTTCAGACGTCTAACAAAGGGATGGACTGCGGCCCCTTCTTAAATAACATCAAGCAGCAAAAGAATACGCACAGTGGAAACAGGCTTGGCACCGTCTTGGAACTGATTATCTTGGTGGGTACAAATAATCAACATCAAGAAAAATAAAGGGTACTCCTAAATTAGCTACCTTGAAAACACCATCCAGTAACATGTCAAGCATTATTGCGCCCAGGTACTACAGATTCCTAAGCTGCATTTTTTTATATATATTTTAGAAATAGATATTGAGTTGCATTCCTCAGAGAGTGGAGGATGGCTGTAATGACAAATGAAAGAAAAGCAATCTTGGTTAGATTGTGGTCAGAATAAAAAACAACTAGTTGAACTGTAGCGGTCCCTTTTAATAAGCAGAAAGATCTTGCCCATGACAGCAGAAGATATTATTATCATCATCAACAGCGTTAGAAAATAGAATGCCTTGAGACAAAAAAAAAAAAAAAATCAGCACAGATTATTTGAATGCTTATGATGTCTGAGTTCACATATCCAATAATTAGATTTTTTTGCATACAAATACCTAAATATATTATTTTACAGAATATTTCGTAGATTTTTTTAAAACTCCTCTTGAAACAGAGCATTAACATTTAGCGTTGGTTTATTGTGGTTACTAGAAGTGACATTCTGACTTTGTTTATTTTATGTCATCATTAAAAATCTGCAAAACTGCAATAACAAACAAAAAAGCAGTTTTAGAGGGGAGGTTGCAGCTAGCCGCATAACAACCAAGCAAGCAACTGGAGAACAAACACCAGATGCAGACTTCCAGAGTCTGATGAGCTGCCGAACAATTAGCTCAGGTCATTTGGCTAACACGATTAAAGTTCTCTGTGTGCATTTGCTTAAAGATCTTTACAATAACTGGCACATTCAGAAAAGCCTACCAACATGTCCACAGGCAGCATGTTCAGGTAAAAAGAGAATATGCTGATAAGTTAAGCCTTCCTGTTATCAGCTTCTCACATTTTCAATGTCCCAGACTGAATGATCAACAAACTTGTCTCTACATGTTTTACAAAATATAGGTGACTTTTTTTAACATATTTTTCTTGCATCTGGTTTAATTTTAAACACCTAACTAATACATTAAATAGCAAAGTCTTCTTGACTCAGCGACAGCATCCCTGCCAAACAGTGTTGTTGTCGGTGTGACCAGGTAGTGCGTGAGTATGGTGCATTGCTACTGACTGGAAAACGATCATATTTTACATTTTCAAACCAGCTGGGCACGGTTCGTGGCTAATTAGGCTGAAAATTGCCCTATTCCAGTCACTAACTCCTTTCTCTGTACATTTTGTAATCTTAACTGCATGTAATGAAGGGCTTTTAGAGCTTTTTCATTAATTTAGCACCATATTTCCTAACATTAAATGCATTACAAAAAACATAACTTTTTTTAATTGGCATCAATCACGGAAGTCATATTTGCAATAAATAGACAAGTATTTCAAAGAAAACTTCCTAACATGGTAATTGCTTATTCTATTAGCATGTGAGCTAATAGAATAAGGTTGTTTTCAAAATAGTACTATATAGTATATTTGTACTATATAGTACAAAATAGTAAATATTCTTCCTGAAAATCTGATCAAAAGTCACAAAATCACAGAATTTCCTCAATAATCAGTCAGCTCAGCTTTTCTTTCACTCCATTGTTTTCCTCTTAATCACATTTCTGGCTGAAAAACACAGAAAAAGCTAGCATTTTCACATTTTATTGCAATGAACCAGAGGCTCTTTACTTTTACTTCTACTAACTTAATAATTGGAACTTATCATGACAACAACACATCCAAATTCTTATTTTTCACAACATATGGTAAATGCCCACCCCTGCTTCTAATAATGGGTGCATAGTATATGTACGTCACTTGAAAAAACAAACCGAAAGCAAAAATTATTTTTTAGCCCACAACAAATCATAAGAAAAATAAATATCACTCTAATTATTAAATATGGCTGATTTTATAATATTCTCCTTTCACTTTTTCAACCATAAGCCACAATATAACACTTGAAAATGGGAAGATGTTGCCTTCAAGCAGGAAAATGACCGTAAGACATTTAGTCAAACTTACAACAAAATATTTTTGATTAGATATTTTTAAATTGGTCCTATTGAGAATCTGTGGTTGGACTTTAAAATTCATTTTCACAACAGTCTGTCTAAAAGAAAAGTGCCCAAAAAATATCATTGTTCAGATGTGTAAAGCTTTAGATGTATACACAAAAACCCTTGCACCTGCAACAAATCTGGTCTTGAAAAGCAATGAGACACAAGTATGTGTGTTGTGTTTTATCGATCACATAGAAATCCAGTACAATACCACAAAATTAGTGGTGGTAATGTCTTAAAATGTGAAAAATTCAAGAACTGTTTTGCAAGGCTTGTCATTATTTAAACAGGTTGTTTAGCATTTATGTCCTTGAAAGCGAAAAATCAGTCATAAATAACTTTATTTAGTTTAATTTTTGAAGAATAAAGAAAAAACAGGAGTCAAGCTCCTGTTTTCTCCCTTCTTTAATCAGCAATGCTACCTTCTGCTGCACCTCTCTCCACCTTTATCTGACATTTTATTTTCAATTTTTGTTCAGGTGTTCTGGATGTTTATTGTTGCAGAATCTCCTTGATGTGAAAATCACACTAAGCCATTTCTGAGTTGCCTACACTGCTGAGCTACCCTCAGTGTTACGTGACACAAAAGTTAGGCTTTTATAATCTTTTATCTAACCTTCTACCGTCTCCCTCTTTCAGCCCACTCGTCGTTTTTTCCCAGCCGAATCCCACACCCTCCGTCTCTGCCGCTCACTCCGTGCCGGTCCCCTGGGCGGCTCCAGTGCTCCACGTCGGCCCTGGAAGCTCTTGCATGGCTGCCCTGTCAGAGTGTATTTTAAGACAACCAGCAGGCTTCTCCATGGGTACAGAGGCAAGGTATGACTCACAAGTCAGATATTTGACCAGGAGAGCCACACAGTGGAGTAAAGCTGAGCGTGGGAGGAAAGTGTGGATCGCTCACAAAAGGGAACCTGACCGACCTCCATCTTTCCATCTGGTAAACAGACTGCTATTTCAGCTCTATTGGTATTTCAAATTGTTTCCCAACGCCAAATAGCTCTCCAAGCTTCATCAGAGGAGAGCGTGCACTGAGGACAGGCCCAGCATTTATGTAGTGTAGTGTAAAAGGTGTTTCAGTGACAATAAACACAACACAAATGGAGCCCACTGACTTGAGGATCACGCTTTTAAAGCTGAAATAACAGTAGAGCTTTTATGGTGCCAATCATGAGCGCTATTGTGTAAAGCCACAGTACTTCTTTAAATGATTTCATAAAGCTTCTTTTGAATTAGCCCTCACACAAAGCATAACTTGTTCATTGAACGCTGTGGTTCAGCAGAGCTGCAGATAACCGTGAATACGCTCTGCACGCTCTTCAGGTGTGACAGATACTCAGCTCTGCAAGGTTACAACATAGCCTGCAGGTTTATGACTAAGTGTTATCAAATGCATTCCTTGAAATTTGCAGGATCTCACATTACAACCAGCTGTATTGATTTTTCTTGCCCGCAAGGCGTACTGGACTGCGTAGCATTGTGATCTTTATAGCCTGCATAATAACATTGTTTTTGCTTTGGAGGGAAAAGCATGCGAAATAATAAAACAGCAGTGAAATCTATATATTTTTGTGTGCTTGGAAAGAGAAGAAAAGTACATAAAAGGCAAAGTATATGCACATGTTTGGGAACATAGGCAACATCTTTACCTCACTCCTCTGCATCTTGCCCTGTCCGGCCCTAATATGCTGGTGACATATTATTTATCAAAGAGAAAGTACGGCGCGTGTTCTTTCTATAGCCATACCTGGATCGCGCTGGGTTTGACACATTCATTGTCAGCCGTGCACCTGCAGCACCCTGACCTGCATCCCAATGACTATGACTGTACTATCTTTGCTCTCCCTGTGCAGCTCTCTCTTCAGACTAGACAGAATCTCATCCAGAGGGCCATTTCTCTCCTAATAGTGCAGACAATGCAGGCTAGCCTCCTCAATTTTATCTTTCCTTTCGGGTCCTCACAAAGAATTATTTAGCAGGGGCCATGTAATTACAGACTCATCTCGGCAGTGGGAAATTTCACAGATATCCCATTCCTTCTGTTAGTGTGTCTGATGCCATGCACTTGAGACGTACAGTATGTACGGGTTAGGAATGAGAGCAGAGCATTAGGCGCATTAGGCAGCTCTACTATTTCGGCATGGCGTGCTGTGCAGCCTTGAATCTCTATCCGACATTATTTTATGTTACCGTGAGCACCTGCATTTGTAGCATGCATCCAGGCGACCATCAGACGCTGAGCTGTGATTCAGTGACGGTGTAAATGTGTAAATGAATCAAATTTTCTGCAAAATGTCCCACACATGATTATTTAGGGCACTAAAACTGATGAAATCCCTGCGGTACATTTTTTTTCTTCACCAAAACATTGCGCATTGTTGTTGCAGTATTTCTTTTCGGTAGGAAATGTGCTGTGATAAATGAACACAGTTCCAATGTATTGTACAATTTATGCAGAGCTAGTATTTTGTGCTGAAAAAATACAAGAAGAATGAGCTTCTTAAACTGCCGCTCAGAGTGGAGTATAGAGTACTGGAGAAAAGTTTACTCTGATGAATGTCACAACAAATTACTTTTTAATTATCTATTTGAAGAATACATTTTTGAGGTTAAGTACCAAGACAACAAAGCCTCTCTCACTGCAAAAGCTTGAATTGACTTTGGATTTCTCTAATTGATAAATACAAACACTGCTACTAATATTAGTCAAATATACCTTGGCATATTGCTGTGAAACCACACACATTTTTGCTGACATCAATCAGCTTTTGCCACAAATCTGTCTGTATTTTTGCTAATATTCTTATCAGAACATAATTGATTTGTTGGTTTTCTGGTGGTTTGGTCAAAAGATTGTGTAATAATGTGAGGCCAGAATTATTCCAGAAACTTAATTAAAGTGTATTTTTCTTTCAAAGAGGCAAATTTGGTGTCGTGATCGGCTGGCAAACTATTTTATTATATATCTATATATATCGTTACCGCCCCATATCAAAATACATGTCGCGATATAAATTTTATGAAATCACTAGAACCAACTTAAAGCAAACTTTCTTAGAACAAAGGTAAAATATCTACTTAGAATTTTGCTTATGTCTACAACATGTATTCAGCAGTGGTGCAACTTCGTAAGAGACATTTAGATAAATATCAGTTGGGGTGTATGCATATATTTCAACTTTGTATGTCTCATAACCATTTCATCAGAATGGCTCAAATAAATCACCTAACGGCCTCCGTTAATGAAATTCATGACCATGATGGTTGTTTGTAAATTTCTGGTCAAAACTGCATAAATCATTACTATCAGTGAACCTAGTAATAGTTTAAAATTATTGAAAAGGGTAAAACAATAAAAAAATATAAAAAAAAATAAAACATAAGGCTGAGTCAGCAAACCAACTAATTAGTCACAAAACTGAGAAATAAAGATAATGCAATGCTGCTTCAGACATCACTGAGTTCAAGTTGAAGAATTTTATCGAGGGAAATTTAATTTAAATTTAAATTTAAATTTTATCAACTGAGGGAAGTTATTACCCTTTGTTTTAGTGACGCATTCATAATGACCTTCCACTCTGCCTTTATGAACAAATATCACCCCCTTTAAAGCCGCTGTCAGAGTCTACTTCACCTGAAACTCATCTATCCATCACATGAAGTATCCTTTATTGTGAAAGTACACATTCTACAAAGAACAATTCAGGTCAATGAAGTAAAGTTTCTTCCCTCCAGCAGTCTGGTTCCCAGTGGCAAAAGCCTAGTCACCTTTCCTTTTCTGTCGTAAGGGGGACAGCCAGAACCGCCTCAGGATGTCAGGTTGCATCTGACTTACAAGGAACTAAATATTCTGATGGGAGTCGGGCCATGGCTCCATGCTTACAATTTGAGTAGGATGACAGAAACCCAATACTGCTTCATCTTACGAGCCAGTGAGTTGGTGCTAGGAGTTTAAGATGTAAAATACTGATGCATTCTGATACATTGGAAGGTCAAGGTGAGTCGGGTGAAAAAAGTCTCTTGAAACCTCCTATTTTTTTTACTGTAATATGTACATTGTGATGTGAATAGCAGTGAAATAGAGCAAAGCTTCAGTATACTTAATAAGATTCTAAGCGATGGATCAAAGCATGATTATGAAGTAGAAGAGAAATAATAAATCACTGTCAAAATATTTAAGAAATCTGTAAAGTGTGCTATAAATTTATAACCCTGAATCATTTCTTTGTAGAAACACTGAAAGTCAAATGCAGAGTTCAAAGGTTGAGAAATTGTTTTCCTTCTTTGTCACTTTTACTTTGTGGTGATTCCAATAAAATCCTAATAAAATATGCCACACTTAGTAATTCTAACATACAATAAAATTAGATAATTCACATAAATTTTTCTAAAACTGGGCTGCACAGTGGTGCAGTTGGCAGCCTTGCAGAAAGACGGTCCTGGGTTCGATTCCCGGCCCGCGGTCTTTCTGAATGAAGTTTGCATGTTCTCCCTGTGCTTGTGTGGGTTCTCTCTGGATACTCCAGCTTCCTCCCACAGTCCTGTGTGTCTCTATGTTGCCCTGCGACAGACTGGTGACCTGTCCAGGGTGACCCTGCCTCTCGCATGAAACGTTCGCTGGAGATACTGTAGGCACCAGCAGCCTTCCCAACCCCACTAGGGACAAGGGTGTACAGAAAATGGATGGATGTTTCTAAAACATTGAATTTCAAATGAATTTTTATAGATGTCATTTCTTCCATGTAACTTGAACAAGTTACTGGACTAAATTAAGTTGATATTTGCTGTTTTGAAAATATTGGCCATCAACCATGACTTTACATGCCTGGTGAATTACCAAGAAGTCATTCAGCAACTTCAAATATGAAGAAAATAGTTTGTCTAAATGTTCTACAAACATTTAAAGTTTCCACATTTTGGCACCAAGCGGAATACTTGTGCAAGACTAATGTGGCTGACATTTGAATACTTTGTGATTTTAAACACCCTTTTTTGATGTTTTGTTTTCGTTTCTTATTAAGTCCAGGCTTCAAATTCATTCAGGTGCATTTTAGTGAAAAATAAATATTTCTCCCCAAGACAACTGTTACGTTTGTTTTAAATTATTTCATGACCGTAATGTTCCCTGCAGATATTTAATTAGCATGCTACAGTGCAGCCAACTGCTTTTTATAAAGTTGTACTTTCTTGTGTCAATTAAAATGGTGACTTACTTTGAGCTTCATCTCACTAATTAGTTTCAGGAATTGTACAGTTTTTTTTCAACACCACAAATTGATTTAAGAAACAAATTTAATTTTGCACCCATCATGTTTTGCTGCATTTAACACCAATATTAGTTAACTGATGTTATGGGCTCTATAATAAAAAGCTTTGATCGTCTGTTTGAATATTTTGTAGAATTTAAGGTTTAAGGTTTGTGTGGCTTTAGTTAAAGAGTGCAGAGGAGCAAATGTCAGAAAAATAATTCTCCTTTACTTAGACTAATCATATTTACTAGATGTTGAACATGTAACCAAGAAAACTAACTGCTGAAATTCAATGAAAGCTTCCTTCAACCAAGCATTGGTGTACACTTATGCAAGCATAATCTTACCACTATTTGCAGCAGCTCTGTTCCCAATTAGAAATAAAAAAACAGTCTGAAAATTAAGTGTGCCAGATATTTTCTTAAGAATGTATAATTATGAAAAAATGAATAAAAGCAACATTCTTCACACCAGTTTTAATTAAACTGATTACAAAATGGTGATCAGCAAACTCATTATTTAACTAAATACATCAATAGATAAAAGATGAGGAAGAATCTGAAATGATAAAAAGCTGGAACTTTTGAAAACACTGTTCTAGTGGTTTTTTTGTGTGTTGACAGGGTTCAGATAGAGAGCATCTTATAAACTCATTTTAGATACAGAAAGTGAATGAGTGAAATTAATAACCGGCAACAAAGTGATGCAGGGATTCACACTCTCTTTGCAATTAACATTAATTCACAAGAAATGCTGGTTGTTATGGCACCTAGAGACCATAGAGTGTTTTAAATAATGGCTCTCATCTTGAGTAAATTGGCTTTTATTAGTAATTGTGTATATTTTTTATTATTATTATTATTATTACTTAGTTACTTTTTGAACTACTAAATGTCTACTGCAGAAAAAAAAACTGTAAATAAACACCCAAAGGTCTCATTCTGGTGTAAATCATATGAATAAAGACAGCATCAGGTTTGAATTCAACATTTCACTTAAAAAGTAAATAGTCCTGCTGAACAAGTCAGTACAGATTTAATGTCTGGAAAACAGACAAGTTTTAAAAATGTTTACATTTTTTTATGGAATAATTGCATTGGATTTCAACAACAAATCTGCTGAAAGTCAGTGATAATATATATATTTTTTCTTACGTTGAAAATCATGTGGTTATTACGGAAGAGTATTAGGGCCACCAAAAAAAAAAAAAAATAATTCTGACTTTAATCTCAGAATTCTGACTTTAAAGTCAGAAGTCAGAATTCTGAGATTAAAGCCAGAATTCTGAGATTAAAGTCAGAATTTTTTATTTTTTATTTTTCGGTGGCCCTAATCCTCTTCCGTAGGTTTTAATTTTCCAATGGTATCAATATTCCGCAGAAGAAAATGTATCCATTCTATCTTTGCTTTATTAAATTCTATTTTTTCTTCTTAATTTTAAAACTTACCATTACAAATAAAATAGGGTTTTGTTAAAAATGACAAATTTTCAATAGCAGATATTTATCAAAAAATCTCACTTTCCCTTAGTTATGGAAACTGTAAGTTAAAGCATACTTATTAGTTAGCATCAACACAGAGTCACTGAACTTCCCTAAATTAGGAAACTCTAAATGGAAAGTCTAAAAGGGAGTTACTTTAAATATCTGCTTACGGTACATGGATCAGCTTGGGTAATTGTGAACTGGTATTAATGTTTTCCATGGCAAATTTGATTTGATTCTGTGGAAGCTTAAAGTAGCAATATTTTCAGAATTGATGCTGTCCACTTCAGAACGGTCTAATTCTGAATACGAGATTCTTCCACACTTATTTATAAGAGCCTGGGTTCTAAAATGTTTTTATTGATCTATTATCCACTGAAAAGGTTTTGCCCAAAGCTGCTTATCTTGTGTGGATTATGTGGACTTTTTAGTTCACTAGAGATGTATATAAACTCTCTAGCTCTGTAACCAACTCCCTGAAAACATGAGATGAGCAGAACATTTTTGGCTTGCTCAAATCAGGACTGAAAACATACTTGTGACTGCCATAGCAATGCACTGCCTCCAACAAATTGTTCACAGTGGCTTTATTAAAAACGCAAAGCATATTGGTTTATTTGATTAGATCAGCATTTTCCTATTTTGTAGTGTGTAAATTATTAGATCTTTCTTTCTTGATATTTCTTCTATGAACACTGAATTCCCTGTGTATGAATGGTGCTACAAAATAAACTTGGCGTCCTGTGCCGTCTCCTATGCACCACTAAAAAGCATCTTCTGTTCACTTTTGCCCTTGCAGCCCACACACACCTTTTCTTCTCACATCTGCAGGTGTAGTGCATCACTGAGGACATCTGACCTTGGAGTCGTGTCAGCAACACCGTAGCACCACAACCAAGCCAGAACAATGAACAATTGCCCACTCAGTGAGCACAAAAAGCATTTTCCAGTGTTGCACCGAACAACCTGCCAACTCTGGAAGAAGTGGACACAGTCTTTGAGACACAGGTATTCTGTATACACAGACTCCCATTTAAACTCACATCATGATTCATAAAAGCCAGTGTCTTGACTAATGGAGCAAGAAAAAATTTATGTAGAATGCTTTTTTTGTGACACATATTTCACATAACTTCCACTTGCAGAGAGACAAAGTGTAAAAAGGCGCACTGCACGCTACCATGCAGCTCAAGGCCTGAATCAAAGATTTGGAACAGACACCAGATCAGACAATTACCCTCAGACAAGTTAACCAGGCGAAACGGGAAGAAGCCCAGTCATGTACAATAGAACTGTCACACATCACCACTGAAGGCTTATCTTTTGTTTTCGACAAGAGCAGAAAGAGGCACCTTTTGCAAAACGTCTCAAGTGAATCCAAACTTTGCTAATAATACAATCTGTGAAATGAGTGAAGCAGCCCAAAGCCGATGCCGCGAACATTTACACAAAATGAAAACAAGGGTTCATTGATTCTTTAAAGCCAAACATGTAGGAGAGATTCAACATTTGCGAGAACTTTCAAACATCAATCCGTAGCCCAATGTGTAAATGAGAATCTGAATCATGAATAGAAGATTTCTCAGTTGCATTCTCAAAAATGCTAAACCTTTTTTGAGAATGCAAAATTCTCAATAAATCCTTTGCTTCACTGCTGAATAAAGCAAAGGATTATGTGAACAGCACATGGCAGAAATATGAAGCATTTACACTACAATATAGTGTGTGTGGGAGAAAAAAGTGTCAAAGCCTCTGTGGTAAACCTGCCAGTGTATATCTATCACCAGCAGAAAGAGAATTGAGAACCCTGTGATTCTTCCTACTTTTATTCACTTTGCTTTCTTAAAATGCATTCAAGTCAAACTTCAGAAAGGATCATCTCAGGTGAGATGCCCGTCTAGCTGTACAGCAGTGAAAGGAGACAATTAATGAGCCTTCAAGCACAAACACACAGACGTATTTTGGAATTTAGGAAAGCGTCATATTGATGCATGCAAACTCCTCAAACCGTTGCTGTTACCACAATCACTACAGTCACAAGTTCTCTACTACACAATCTTAGCCCTGCAACCACCTTTTGTCTAAATATTGCAGATGCCGCAAGCAAAATAAATGCAGTGGTTTAATTTGTGTAGACCCACATTCTTCTTTTTTTTTTCATTGTACTTGGCTTTTATGGTATTCTGATTCTGTATATTTTCTATACAGTGGACTCCCAGTATTTAGGAGGTTTGGAACCATCCATGAATACTCAATATTTTCTCTAAAAGCAATTATAACTGCCTGTTTTGATAGTTCAAACACTCCATAATGTGACGTTGCGAATAGCATGACATAGAGGCTAACATCTACAATATTACTTATTTTAAGTCTTGCTGCTATTTCTCTCAGCCAAAAAGCATCAAAGAAAATCAATTGTGCTCCTGGATTGCTTCCTTTGCAAAGGCCGGTCAATATTCTGTCAAGTGGCATTGCACAAAGGCATTTTAGCTTCTCAACCTGCATTTCTTTTTGAATATTTTAGATGCTCTATGAATAGGTGAATCCACAATTACTGAACCACGAATAGGTGGGGATCCACTCTAGTCACTTGAAGAGGAAATAAGCCTTCATGGCAATTCTGACTCCGTCACAAATCACGTAAGACATAAACATATTATTTTCATGCAGAATGAAACATACAAAGGATTATATCTTGCATTTTTGTAGCAGGTAAATAATTTTGACTTTGTAATTTTTAAAGTATCATGCTGAAAAAGCGTGAGAACCATTGATCTACTGTATTCCTTATTTCTTCTCTTTGGGAAACAGCCAATCACCACCAAGAAAAATAAACAGTCCTCGTGGATTGGCTGCTGTGTGATATCCCATCTTCCCATGTTGCAACGTTCCTCAGAAAAATACACATATAGAAAATGTACAACAATTGAACTATGAATATGTGTTGGATCAGGATACTGTTGTTACACGAAAACAAAAAGTACTACTGCTATAGGTAGATCTTTATACACACTAATTTCTCATAAAATCTGAAAACAGACATCAACCACATAAAATAAATTTCCCGTCTTGATTGTAGGAAGAACATGATTGGCAGTGTGTCCTTTAGTTTTTTGCTAAATTATTATCGTTTTTTTTTGGTTTTTTTTTACATGTGTATGTATTTCTGGAGTATTTTGTTTACCTGATATGGGACCACAGATGGAAATAAGCCAGCGGATTAATCTGATCCAACACGTCTGTTCTTTTATGAGATTAATGTTCTTGTGTAAGGTCCCTGACAAATAAACGAACAAAAATCCCGACTCTGTATAACAAGGGCACAAAACTGTTTTGTCACAGACTTAAGATGTTCTTATATACAGATCACCTCCATATATATAAGCTTTCAAACCTAAATATCATATTTAATAACGTAAATTAAGAAGAAACTGTTTATAGGCCTAAATTATATATGACGCCATTCGTCAATTAGCCTAATCATCATATCAGGTTTCTATGTGAATCTGTTTGCTTTTCCTCTCGTCTCTGTGCTCTCATACTCTTTAAGTAACACAGTATAACTGCCTATAAAGCTGCTCTTATTCACTTTTTTTTTCTACTGTCAGACCATGAAATGAGTTTAATTAAAAAAACAGCCCATTAAAGGCATCATGTCAGCTGAAGCCACTTTCAAACCACTGAAAGGCTGATTAAAAAGAAAAACCTGAGTCAGTGTCATCTGACTGCACAATATTCACACAAGTATAACACAATGACTGCGCTCTAATTTCAAAAAGCAGATACAACAATCAGTCAAAGAGGAAGTTAAGATTATGTTGCTGCTCCTTTCGGGTATTAATTTTTAACACCAAGCTCTGAACACACCAAATGTGAACAGATTACATCCTTATGATTACCATAAGATAGTGTGAGCTGCTAGTTTTAGTGGCTAGATTTAAAGCAAGGAGGAGAGGAGCGCTCTGTCAATAACGACTGTCTGCAAGCCAGATGTGTAACACCTGAGGAGCTGAACGAATCAGCCTGCTACTCCTCACTTCCTCTGTGCCGACAATTACATCCTGTCTTTCACATACAGTCTCTAAGGCTTGTCCTGAAAGTCTTTTATTTTACACCAGCTGTTCACACCTCACAATAATTAATTCAATGCTGCAAGAGACAAAATTTATGCTTGTCAGTTAAAGTAATTTTTTTGTTAAAATTAGGAAAGCTGGGTTTTTAGATTTACATAGTGATACACAGTAATTGCTAAAGAATTACTCTGTACCCTGAGTCTGTTTTAATATTTTGCATACCAATCTAAAAATGTTAATTCTAAACTAAACATTGTTAGCCTACTTAAATCAAGAGGCCTCCATATTTACAAGAACCCTCTAGTAAATATAAGCAAATTTCCGATGAATTCCTCTTTTATTCCAGCGCAATAATATTAAAGAAAAATTGCACCAGCAAGGTTCAAGGATATTTTTAACTCCTCTTCCATCCTCCTCCCTGTGAGTGGTGGCAGGATGAACTCGGGTCCTCATTCAGCCTTTTTTTGTCCCAGTTCCAGTTGTAAAGTTTTTTAATTATTGTTCTGGCTCAAAACACGAAAAAGCTTAGGTAAGTAGATATTAGTCATTTCTTAACCATTTATACCGTGGAAGAAAAAAAAAAAAACCCTACTCTTAGGAATAATTGCTTTGAACAAAACCATTCCCATAAACTAGATCTAACTTAAGTATTATTATATTGTATGCGTCGATTATTGATCAGCATGTTAAGATATTTCTATCTGGTGACCAATATTTCCTGTTTTTCCAGGGCATAGTTAACATGAGACACAAAGGTCCGCTTCTATTAGTCACTCTTCAAAAGCATAAAGACAAGAGAACATACCATCCAAATCCAATAAATGTGTGTTTATCTTCATTATTCAGGACAATAACGTGCAGAAAATAGTAACTAGTCTAGAACTACTCAAATCTACAGTCAGAGCATTGATTAATAAGTTTAAAACAACCAGAGCTATGGCAAACGTGGCTTACTACCACAACAGAGACAGAGTCTCAAGTCCAGAACTGAAACTTGAGTCAAACTTAAGTCGCAAAACAGAGACTTACACAATAAAAACTGGAGATTTGACTTGACTTGTCTCCATGGTAACTTTATGTACATGTGAGTTTTCTCTAATGTTTTCAACAGGAAAGTAAGAGGCGTTTTTATTTAATGCAGCCATGGACCAAGTGTTTACAGAAGGTAAGCCACAGACTGCAGCTTGACGAAGACATTAAGAGAGAAAAAAAGAAAACCTCCAGTGCTCATTCTTGCGTGTGGAGTGTGAAATTATGCAACTGCAATGATATAAGACTTTATTTCCACACCTTTTTTAGTCAAGGGTGCTGTATAATATATTTTTTTTAAATAATTGTTTTCAGTGGTGGTATTGCAGTGAAACAGTTTTTGACTGAATGATGCAAGATTGCTGACTTGGCCTTACAGACAACTGCAGAAATTTGCAGGCAAGTATTAAATCTGATTGGCTTTCAACCACCGGGTAGAAGGTGAGTGACAGCTCTGTGCAAAATCCATTAATGAACAACTTTCTATCGATCTTCCTGGCCTCGTTAGGGCCGACATGTGAGTGCTTTGGTACTGATAAGGCAGTTAAAAAACATTATATTGTGCCATCAATAGCTTTTGGCCCTCAGTCAATGGCAGTTTAAGCAACCTTATTTGAAAGGACCGAAGTTGTCTAATTTGCAAAAATGTCAATTGTGATTGAAGATTTCCTAGGAATCAATACAACATTCAGAATGCTGCTGTTCTCAGAGAGCACTTGAAATCCCATGGGATTTGCATCTGAACACAGTAATCCTGTCAGCTGATTTTTCTTTTCTTTTTTTTTTGCCTATGCTCTGACGGCTAAGGCATACAATAGTTTTTCAAGCTTAAAAGACAAGACACAAAAACTCTTAACTACACTCACACACGACCCTCCCAGAGAGAAACGGGGGGGAAAAAATGACATTCGGCAAGCATTTTCTCGAGGGAAATTCACAGAAAATGAAATTGAAGCTAATAAAACTCTGAAGTTGCGCTCTTTCATTTTCAAATGCAAAATCAACAGGTATTTTAGCTTAACTACCCGAGGCCCATGCTGCACTTTAATAATTTAGCCTCCGTATACATGGGCCGCATTGTACTGGCTGATATATTGGTTATATATTACTGCCTGTTGTTTGAAAATGTTCTGATGCGCCCTGAAGCCTTGCTGCAATAACACAACACAGGGACCAACAATGAGTCCCGGTGGCGGTTTATTATGTATTCTGAGAAACGAAGCACAGTGGACTCCAACGTGTTGGAACGACACACACAAGTACAATTCTTTGGAGGGGGACATGAACTTATTTGGTCTAATTTGTTTTCTCCTATTTTATTAACCATCTATTATTTCTTTCAAAGAGTAACTAATCATATAAACTACTTTTAGCAGGGCTGCACTAGAGCACCATTTTGAACAATTCCTCTTATTTTGTGTTACTACATTTTATAGTAAAACTGCATTTCTTTTCCCCTCACATTTATATGACAGCTTTAGTACGTAGTTGCATAATTTTTGCACTTACATCATATTTTATAAACATTTTATAGTGGCGTGGATTAAAATCTAAATCCCTAAAAACATTCATTTCAAAACAAGACGTAGCTAATTAAGCTATAATCATATTTGCAGTTAGCAGTAGACACACATATGAAAAACCGAGAAACATCAAACTGATGCCTTTATATTTGCATGACTCGAAACCACCAGAGAAAACTGAGAATATATAAAATCACTCTAGCAGAAGGAACAATGTAAGTTTGTTTCACTCTCTTGCAGCTCTCGCAGCCATGTGGCGTGTCTCTGTCTCATTCTTGCTGCTCTTCATGCCTACATTAGAGTTCTCATATCAGCCTGCAGTCGAAGCAGAGCCTCGTGCCATAAAGCTCAAGGGACAGCAAGACATCTATGTGAGAGTTGCCCCTTCTCTTCATTTCATGTGTGAGACATGCCACACAGACTTTACTATCTTAAGTGTATTGTTGCATTAGCTTTCCTACATGAGCCTGGCTGTAATGGAGACAATGAAGGACCGTTTCGAGCCTGACAACCATGAAATTTGGCGCAGACATTCTCAGTCCTGGGTGGTTGAATCCTAATGACATCTGTGATCCCATGGCAGTTTTTTTCTGTGGCTGATTTTTGGATAAATGTCTCACAATCTCCTCAGGGTGGACAATCGTGAAAATGGCCGCAGTCAATCATCCCCTGCAGTTCAAGTGCTGTGACTTTCATCCCTACTGTGTCCTGATAGATTACACAGTTTACACTGTTGTCTTCAACCAATATTATGTGAGTAGTTAAAAAGTCAAGTGGAGATGTTTGCATTCCTATTAGACTCAAATATTATTTTGTACCAAGTAGAAAGTCATTTGATAATGTAGACAAACCCTGTGAATATCTTGCTACCTGCCATCATTTGCTGCTATTAAAATGTCTCAGTGTATTCTGAGCTTTAATCTTCATCTGGTAAAGCCATTCTTTTCCTGATTTTGATGTCTCCTTTTGGGGGGGAGGTGTTGAGGTGCAATGTTGTTTTTGTCTCAAACATCACTTTCGCACACATAGACAACAAACTATTTCTTTTTTCTTTTTTTTCCAGGGCCTTAGACCTTTTATGTCTACTGAACACTTTATCAGTTGCTAATACTACATAATTTACTCTTCATGCTAGAAGCTGCTGTTAGTGATGTTTTATGATAAGTTTACAAGTATAAACCTTCATTTATGAACTCCCTCAGACAACAGTAAATGGTCTTAGTGCTGTATCAAAGTTATTATGCTGTTTGATTCTTTAAACATTTTTTTAATATTTATTTTAACAGCTTTATTTGCTAAATATACATATGAGATGGTAGCAAAAACAGTCAATATGCTGTTCATTAAATGCCTTAAAAAAGGAGATTTCTGAATATGACATAGCTCTACCAGACACAATCAGATGGTTTCCAATTTTTCTTTCAAAATAAATTAATTATAATTTTCTGTAAAAGCTATTTTCAATAATTTGCTGAATTCAAGGTTTGCATGTTTATTCAAACCAGTTCTTGTAATATCTGTTGCATGAAATAATTCAAATCATTCGCCCTTTTCTTGCAATAATTTTATAATCAAACATAAATTGTGGCATAATCGCAATTCAATATATTTTTAACTTATTTTTGAGTTTCTCATGGACCTCAGCAGCAAAATACTGTTTCTTTTTTGTAGCATGTCATAGCTCATTTTTCTATTGTCATCTATGGAAGAGAATTAGGGTAACTAAGAAAAAAAATAATTCTGACTTTTTTCTCATCACAAGAAAAACAAAAAAGTCAGAATTCTGAGAATGAAGTCAGAATTATTTTTTTTTCAGTAGTCCTAATCTTCTTCCGTAGTTAATCACCTATCTGACAAACATAATATCATGTCATCCTCCCTCAGCAATCCCAATTCACTAAAGACTTGTAACATGGCTTAGCTCTGCTGCATTCAGGTCCCCAGCAAAAATTAGATTTTTAAGAGTCAGCTTGAATGTTTGATTGCCAAGTCAATCAAGCTGAACATGTGTTAATTATTGTGACAACCTGAGTCCTGTTGCGTCTTGACATGAAAAAAAAAAAGCTCAAGAGACAGCAAGCCTAAATCCAGATGAACATTTAGACTCTCCGTTGTGTTCAGATGAGAGCTGATGAGGAGAGAATAAAAATCAGTGGTTACATTTCAATCAGTTTCACCCTCAAGTGCAGAAAAATGCTTTGTTTGACTTGTTGACTGAAAATTGTAGTACTCTTTAAGCATATGAAGGTGAAGTTAATTACCAAATTCAATGAACTTTGCAATTTTAGCCAGAAGCTTTGCTTGTATTTTATATTTTTAAATTATGTGGCCTAATTTAAAACGTAACTTAATGAGGCCATGTGGTATGTGGTAATGTGGTATTTTTATTAGTTCACCATCAAGCCTACACATTTCAAATTTGTGATATAGAAGGAAATATTGCATATGTCAATACTTTATATAACCACCTTTTGCTGTGACTACAGCGGCAAGCTTGTCAAGTGGAAGTCTAAGATTTGACTGTGCCATGCTAATGCATAGCCCGCCTTGATCTAAACCATTGCATTCTAGCACTGGCTGTATGTTTAGACTTATTATCCTGCTGGGAGGTAAACCTCAGCCTCATTTTCAAATCCTGGGACTGACAAGTTTCTGTTTTATTGCATAATGCTGCCACCACCATATTTCATCATAGTGTTGGGATGTTGAGGGTGAAGTAGCTTGTGGCAAACTTAGCTTTCTTTTTTTACAATTCTGACACATTGTACATGTAGGCCAAGAAGTTTAATTTGGGACTCATGTGAGTGACTACAAATCTTTCTTGCTACTAAGATATGTTACTGTATTGGTTTAAAAAGTTTGTTTGTTTGTTTTTTTTAAAATAATGACGATATTTCATGAAGATGTTATTTAAAAATGCCAGAATTTTCACATAATTGTAATTTTTTTGTCTTTTCTGATAACATAACATGACATCACATGCTCAGTTTTTGAGTATTTTTATAAAATACTGTTTACTTTTAGTCAAGCAAGTTTTTCAACTTAAAGTAAAGTTTCAACTCAAGAGTAAAGTTTTAGGCTGCTGTGTCCACCTTTGGAAGTGACACAGAGATGAAGTCTATTCATTAACTAGATGATTTCTCCTGGAAATTAATTTTTACTGGATTTCATTCAAAGGTATCGGAGTAAGGAGGAACTGAATACATACATAAAGCAACCTTTCCCGGTTTTTATTTGCACAAAAATCTGTGAATATGTGAAACTATTCAAGCTTTAGGGATACTTTAGCAGGGAGCTAAAAATTACTCAATTTTAGACACAAAGGTTACAAGCAGTCTATTGTCCTACCTCTACATTTTAAAATTGTCTGGATACCCCTGAATTATTCATGTATTTAGTACTTAGCTTTAAGCTGAATATACACTATGTGACTTTTGGCTCAGTAGCAGACGACTTTCTAGTAGTGTGACAGTTTTTGCTATCTGGTGGAGTCTCAGCCAAAGTATTTGTCATGCATTGTGAATTACAAAGTGTAACGAGAAGCGATTAACACCTCACAACCAGCTCCCAATCAGCAATCATTGCATGAAAATCAAGTCTGTTTGAAATTCTTGTCGCCACTCCTGAGGGTATTGCACTGTTGAATATATTATTATTATTATTATTATTAAATGTTGCTTGACTAAAAGTAGACGTGTCAGCAAAAAGAATAGGCAGAAATTTGAATACTGGAGTTTATGAACTTCAGAAGCCTTCAAAGACGCATAAAAATAAATAAATTTTTTTCCCAAAGCTTTTATCCTTCCATATTTAATTTAAGGTTCCCTCATCTCCCTCAAATTAGCATACATCGAGATGTTTTCAAACACAAAACAACTGCAGTAAAGGAATGTAGCTAACTGCAATGAAGTTAAAGTTGAAGTTTCTCCGCACAGAATGGCACGGGGGGCCAAGGAAGCATGTTTGCTTTTGTTGAGCATTCTTTTATTCTCAGGCATCTCCTCACTTCCGGATTTTTCTTTTTCTTCTTTGTAACAGTGAATTCAAGGTTACGTGTGGCGAACGCACAGACAGTGTGAGCAGTCAGGTCACATCCGAGCATCAGGTCGTAGGGTGTGAGGACATGATTCGTGAGCTGTGAATTATTGAACTCTGCAATGTAGTCGTATAGTTCAAGTTGGTGCTGAAAACAACAAACGTGCAGTGAATGCCCAGACCTAGCTTTCTTTTTTTTTTTTTTAAATAATGCTTTACACAAGTTTGACTGATGAAAAACACCAGGCCTGTTTTTATGCTCCAGGATTCTGTTGCAGAAATGTACATTTTTCTTATTTTAAATTAATTGATTTCACTTATTTACCCCCACCACTTCCTTAAGCCACTTTTGTGTGACTGAATATTTACCCCATGACGTAAGTGTGTCTGAAACTTTTCATTAAAAGTTTTTATATTGCTTAGAAATGTGGTAAACATTCTCGCGTGTTTCTCTTTTTTTCATATCTTTGTGGCCTTTTCCCTTTCATGTCCCAAGAGGGAATTCTCTGTGACAAGTAAATCCACCGTATTAATCTTAAGTGCAGTATAATTTCTAGTGTGCCTTGTGATTTCAGAGCTGGATGTGGAAAGTGTTCAGAGAGTGATAAAATAGAGAAGAAAGCACAGAAAAGGAAACTTAATGCTGCGTTTTGAAACTCCAGACACACTGAAAGGCAGCACTAAAAGCAGCCTTTTAGCAAATTTACTTGACTCATTTACGCAGATTTGTGGGACTGCGAGATAAGTGCTTGTAAAAAAAAAAAAAAAAACAGGAGAAGATCATATTTAGAAGGCAAACTTCTTACTCATCTCTACAGACCTTTTGTACTTACATAAGAGCTGAGAAACGGAGTTGGATGTTATTCAGTCATGCAGAAGATAAACCCACAACAGCTGAGAGGCTTTGAAACCGATGCCCTGCACTGAAAGTTGCGCAGGTCACAGATGATAATGTTTGAACGGAGTGCAATGGGCTCCGCGGTGGTGCCTTTCACTCCACACTGGATGGCTTTCTGCAGAACCAAGTTTTCAAATCAAGTTTTACTTTTCAGAGGAATGAGTGAGAGGAGAAGCAGCAGCAGGCAGAGACCTCCTTGTGCCTTTCCACTCATCCCTGTAAGAGGATCCGACGTAATGGGGTTTCCTCTCCTCTGGCTCCTTCTGCTCAGTAGAGAAAAAAAAAGCTGAACAAAACTTCCAACGAAGTCTGATACTCCTATATTCTTGTCACATTTTACAGCGACTGAGACAATCGGTTCCGAGTGGATGGGCTGTGACCTCAATGTGAGTTTATAGCAGCATTTGTTGTGATCTCAAATGCAGCACAATAAAGAGTATGACCCTATAGAGAGTCGAATTGTTGAGATTATCCAGCCAAAACCCTGAACTGATGTAGAAGTCAGGCATGGTACTTATTAAAGACAGCAAAACAACATTTATTAGCTGTAAGTCACACAAAAGAGCAATAAACAAGCTCCTATGTGTTTAAAAAAAGAAGACCAGAATACAAACGAATTCTCTTTTGTTAGAGAATATATTTTTCATATAGGACACTATTACTTTGCTGCATAATAAAGCTAACCCTTACCCCCAGGGCCGTAGGGAATAACATTAATATTACTTGTTCACAAATTCATCTTAGCAGGCAGCTGACCCAACAGCTTTGTGTCAACAGCAATGACAACTTGTCTAACAGCGGCTGAATTTATTCATTTTATTAACACTGCACAAGCAGCTCAGGCTGTTCGCCTATATGTCCTTCTAAGTTTATATATCGCTGCAACTTTTTATCATTGGAGTTTTCTTATGGAAACACTAAAATTCAAACCCCCAAATGTAATTTAAACATACAATTAACTGTTGGCATTGGCTAATATATGCCTTAAAAAATAAGACATTTTTCGCTACCAAACCTCTGAGGGCCACATAGAACAGTTGACTTATGTTGAAAATAAAATTACAGAGATGATATTTACTAATAAGGTGACAACTGGATTTTATGAAGGGGTATCAGAGTACGTGGACAAGTACAAATGCATGTGGCCCTTTTCAGATTTAGACTTGTAAATACTCTTAAAAACAAGGTGCTGTTTTGCTTTGGTTCATGAAATATATCAATGCTTTTGTTTGAAATGTGATAAAATGCAAGAATGTTCTTAAGGCAATGTGTTTGTGTCCTAGCATCTAAATAAATATTCCTAAAGAAAAATCTTTCACCTGCATCCTCTAGTCATCCTCGAGCATTTCACCCTCAAAGCCAGAATCCTTTTGCTTCGGGACATAAACCGTTCTCGCCTCGCTGACTTCTTCAAAAGTTCAATGTGTTTGAACTCTGCCCTCAAAAAACAGCAATACTCACCGATACACCAGCCAATTTGAAGGAGCAGGTGGTAGTGACCTTTCCTTAAGTAAGTATTGATTGTTTGTTTTCCTGTTTGTATAACTGCATGCTTGAAGAACATAAGTAATTCCAGGGAGGAACGGGGGAGGGAAGGAGCTGATGTTGTGCAGCTCACCATGACTGCATGGACATCGAGCTGCAAAAGTAGAAGCGTTGAAGCATTAAGTACCAAACAAAAGGCGTGTTACTGTCATCTTGTAGAATGCCATTGTTAGCATACTTGCAACTCTACTTCTCATGAAGTCCTTATTACTTGCTGCAGAGTATGCGTCAACTCCTCTTTGACAATTCAAGTTTATTTTGGTCAAAATACCTAAAGGGTTCAAATTATAACCAGTAGAAGGAGTCACTGAACTGAAGGTAATAGTGTCCTAAAATATCAACTTTGTATGACACGGCCCACTGATTTCTATTCAAATGCTTATATGTTTACTCATATTTTCCAATAATTCTGAAAGGAATACAAGACAAATAAGCAGTGAAATGTCTCCTAAACAACACTTTGCATGAAATCGCTGATATCAGTGATATGCATTGTTGTTTGTGTGTTTTGTGATGGATTGGCAACCACTAAGCCACCACACCACCCCCATTCAACAATGCTGAAAAGATCAAGCAGCTATAGAAGCTGTTAAACCTGGTTAATGGGTAAATCTTAGATTTTGGAAAAGTTAAATATTAATTTATTATGAACATGAAGTCAACAACAAAACCACCTGTCTAACTGATGAATTATCTAGCTACATAGCTAGCTATCCTAATCTGTTAGTGATAACTTTTATTTTGTTATCACTAACACCGCATTCGGGGGCTGTGAATGCAGTGTGACACAGAGGGCAATTCAATTAAGCTTCTCTTTAAAATAGCAAGACAGGAACACGTGTCATGCAGACAAGACAGATGTGTGTTGATCTTTGTGAGTTAGGAAATAGTAAGAACAAATAATTCCCTACATACACTGACAATCAGAGCAATCTTTAATGGTTCAAACCAGTGAGCAGGAAGATAAAAAAGGTAAAAAAAAAAATAAAATTAAAACACTACAGGGCTCCAGCAAACAGTTATATCTTGGGATGACCAAGTCTTCATAACAAGCACAAAATGTTAAACGGTACAGGGCCTTTGATTTAAAACCATGTTCACTATTAGTCAAACAAGACTACAGGCAGATGTGCATGGATGAATATGAGGTCAGAGACCTTTTATAACTCTGTGGAGTATGAAGGGAAAAATGCTGTGAATCTACTTTTCTTCCAAAAACCCTAGGACAGTTGTTAGAGTGTATTGCATTATTAACTCTCTGAAATACTGTGGTATTTTAATAGAAGTATTGTTGGGCTCTGCCAGACTACTGAAAATAACTCTTCACTGGATCTATCAAAAGTTTAATGATCCGAAACAACACAGGAAAAGTGAGAGAACAGAAGAAGGATCCAGAGAGACGTAGGGACAGAAAAAGGACGATTACAAACTTAAGTTTTGACCTCTAGGAAGAATTAGATTATCAAAAGTAATGACCGACAAAGAGCTAAAAGGTCTGATGACAGCAGTGACTTTATAATAAACATTTATTTCTGTAGCATTATTTATGTAGTATTTTTTTTACTAGTGAATAAAGCTACTTAAATTAACAGTCAGATTTTTCAAAAGCTGAGTAAATGTGTACTTCTGGAATAAAATTTGTTCATTTTAATTTCATTCATTAAAGTATAGTTAAAGTATAGCACCCTAGTTGTCCTACCTGATATAGTGTCACAGGTTTTAACAACTGTGTTCATACAAGAATGTATCAAGATTTAACCTTTTGTTCTGTCTCACCTAAAAAGAGTTGAAGCTTTAATACTGAAACACAAAATCACCTGCTTGTTCTTGTGTTCACTTATTGCTTTTTGACGCAACACTTATCTATATTTGACTTGACCTGAGCACTAAACAGAGTAGCTCTTTGCTGCAAACAAAGAAGTGTGCTGGATATATAAAAGAATCTAAGTTAAAGGATTATTTTAAAATGCTATGAAGAATAATTTGCTTCTCATAACCATCAGGACTTTATGACCTTAAGAAGCCAGAAATGTAACTCAATACATTATTTATCTGACTGCACTGCCCTACAGATGGGCTGAAAATTTTGATTCATGTTTTAATTCTCTTGAATAAGCCACCCTGCTAATGAGTGCCTGGCTATGATTGGCCCTGTTTGGTAGCTTATTGTAGTCATCCATATCCCAACAGGGCTTTAATATCAGTCCACAGGGTAGATTGTGCAGAATTTTCTTATGGGAGCTTTTAAAAATATCCAAACAATATTTCTTGTATGTTCCAGCTAATAGTGTTAGAAACATTTGCAGTTCCACTTCCTTATATCCCACAGGGACACGTGCACAATAGCAAGGCAACAGACTTTTCTATTGAATGGTATATACAATAATGTGAACAGAAATAATTCCTTTTACTTTCAATATTTTACAGCGTTGTAAAAGTTAAACTGTACTCGGGCAAGTCTGTGTTTAATGGCACGAGAAGCAGCCCATTAGCAAAGATGGAGAGAAAACACAAAAGCTGAAATCAGTGATTTGGTTTATTAAATGTCCACAGGACCCTTTTGTCTTCTGTCCTTCAGCGATTTTATTATAGCAGTTTGTGAACATGTAGAGGTCTTTCCACAACTTTTTCGCACTCTGTCGCATTAAAACTGCAATGCACAATGTGTTTCACTGGGATTTTGTTTGATATACTGACAAAAAGGTATTTGTGATTTTTAACACTTACAACTAGGTGTAGATTTATATTCAGCTTCTATTAATCCAGTATCCCTAAATAAAGCCAAGTAAAATCCAATGCAATCAACTATGTATGCTCAGAAGGTAGCCAATTGATATGTAGTAGTGTGTATTTTAACCTTCCTGTTGTCCTCCCATTACATTACAGGAAGTAATGTAATGGGAGGGTTTTAACACAGTGGCGGGTCATTTTGACCCGAGGACAACAGGAAGGTTAAAAGAACACTTCAGATAGGTGAGCGATAAAGCAGTGGAGAAGCTTAGAACATTGTTAGGCTATAAAAAAAATCCCAAGCTTTAAACATGATTACTACAAAACTACCTGAACCATGGCCATCCACCTGAAAAAACAGCCAGGGCAAAGAAAGCATTAATCAGAGAGGAAGCCTACGGGTCTTTGGTAACTCCACAGGAGGTGCAGAGATTCGCAACTTAGATAAAAGATTTTGCCAACAGGACAACAGTTAGTCATGCACTTTACAAATCTGCATGAAAAACTAGTAAAAAACAAAAATAATAATCCAATTATTATTGATAGCCCAGTGATTTTCAGTTTGAAATGTTCTACAGACCAGAGGAAACCAAAAAAATGTTTTTGATCTGGTCAGATGAGACTTTACGCACAGTGGAAAGGTTACACCACATACACTCTGAACACTGCATTCCAAATGTGAAACATGATGATGGCAGCATTATGCTGTGGGAGTGCAATTAGACAGGACAAAAAAATTTTGTCTCCAAAATGTGTTTTTTAAAAATAGATATATTGACTCAGGAGGGCTGCATGCATATGTTCACTCTAATACTGACCTTCATTTGCTAAACTTTTCAAAAAACACGTATCCTTTGTCTTTCACTTCAAGATTTAGACTACTATGTGTTGGTCTGACACATAAAATTACAGTAAATAATACAGCATATCTTAGCATAGTAGCTTTTGGCTGTAAGGTGACAAAATGTGAAAATGTGCTTTCTGCAAGGCTCTGCACTATAAGTATGTGCCTACTTATGCATGATTACCCACTCATAATCCTGCATATTTGACACACCATCTGCGATTTTTTATCATTTATCATCTGGCTGAATATTATGGAAGGGTTGTGACTAATTGCCTTAAGCAAAAGTCCACAGAAAACCCGATTTACTTAACCTCTGGTATTTAGTGTCATATTTGGAGCTTGTTGTGTCACTCGCACACACACGGACACAATGAGCCCTTCTTATTCCTCTGTCCATCTCCCCCACTGTCAGCTGAATGGATCACACTGCAAGTCTTCCATCTCCTTCAAATCAGTCACAGTGATGATTCTGTGAAAAAGGAGAGGCGACTAGAGCCTGTCAGTGCTATGAGAGCAGGGGACATCAATGCCTCACTTAGACAGCTATTCTAAGGGGGCTGCTTCCCCCGACAGGAGGACAAGACGGAGTTCACCTGGATTCAATACAAGGTTTTTCCCTCAGCCTTCAGCAGATAAGATGCAATGCTGAACAGCAGACCGCACTCCCTGATGTTAAATGTCATCTTGACAAAAATCAATTTCATGATTCATTCAAGAGGCTAAAACTTACAAATGGACAAAAGTTGCCTCGTCCTTTGAACTGCGTTGTCATCTTTCTTCTCCTTATGATCGAGAGAAGAAAACAAGGGATTGGGCGATTTTTTTATTTTTATTTTTTTCCGAAAAGGTGCAAAACATCATAGTTGCTGATAACAATTCCTGAGTTCTGCAGATTGATTTCTTTTCCTCATGTGGCATTGTTGCTTCTCATTTCCAACGCAGCATGAAAGGCACAGAAATAAAAACATCTTAGCAGCAAATCGGCCTCACCATGGCAACAGTATTGATCAACCCTCATGGGTCCTCAGAAAAATCTATCCCTCATGTCAATTTCCCAGCATTAACAGTTCAGCAGGCACTCATGTCTTGAATAGACGGGCCATGATATTTGGAATCTGGCAATAAAATCTGCGATCATTATTTAGCTTCCCTGATGATTCATTTATCACAGGAGTGAGACACCAAATGACCTATTGATATTCAGGGAGAACAATGAGGTAAGTAGGCTAGGAGGGCAACTTCAGACATTAGGCTTCAGGAGTACTCACTCTGCTTTAGCATCTAGATTGAGCTGCTGTGAAACATTTTACCTAAAAAGCTTTTCTCTCAAGAAATCAATGATTTTTGGGGGGGGGGAGGAGGTATCTGTTCATATCTCATAAATTACAGCTTGGGATGAGGACATTTGTATTTTGTTCAGAAACCTATCAAATTCCAAAAGACAATGAAGGGGAAATAGGACTGGAGTTCTTAGTTGAGCACTAACTATCCAAAACTACTAATATCCAGTAATACGTATATTTAACATTTTTGATGTCAATTTCAAACTTCAAGGTGTTTTATTGTTAATTCCACCATCCAAAAACAGGAAAGGCATGGCAAAAGTGCAAGCCAAAAAGACATAACAACCTAAACTGACAAGCCAGATGAGGAGATCTTCACAGAAAATGGCATAAACAAAGCCACTGTCTAAAAAACACATAAGTAGTTCAATTTGGTGTTGGTCAAAAGCCATGAAGGGCACACAGCAAACAAGCAAATGGACAATTAAAACCAAGATTTTAATTTTCATAACTTTAAATAACTTTATCGACATCATAAAATCAAAACAGAAACACTGAAGGTTTTGGTTGTAGAATGTCAAAGTCTAAGAATATTTAAGGTGTGTAAATAGTTTGTCAAGGCACTGAGTTGTGTCATAGGCTTGCACCGAAAGTTGCATTTCTATCAGTTCCACCTATTCCATTGAATTACTAAAAACGTGAATATTTTCAAAGGAATGCTTAATTTCTCATTGTTCAGGTGTGGCAATCTTGGCATGATGATTAAGTTTCGCTCTCTGGGAACAGTTTCGGGGAAGCAAGGGGGTGACGCAGAGTGATGGATGAAGCTGCATGACAACTGCTGTCACTCCAAAGATTCCTCAAGCTTGATTACGACAGCCGAGCTTCAGCGCCACATTGCGCATGAACTACACCTACACTTTGACACCTTGACGCTTGCAGACATGCGAATCCGACTGGTGGGAGGAGGAGAGATTGAAGGGAACTGGAGAGTTATCTGTCTTGCAAATCTTGCGTAGAGATTAATGAACAGAAATTTGATGTGCACAGCGCAACCGGACACTCATCAATAAATTACATAAATAAAGTTAGAATAACGACTGAATGTGTGTGTGTTTTTTTTTGTTTTGTTTTGTTTTTTTTAACCAAACTACTATCATGGAAATTTCCTATACTATATTAACAAGTGAAGTGGCGGCAAGGCTAAAAGCTGTGGTGGAGTCCATCTGTCCAGCCACTTGAGCCTCAAAACCCACAAAATAGCCGATAAATAAATAAATGATGGTATTATGTTTGTGGCGCTTTCTGTATTCGCATGTAAGAAGGAAAAATATGGAGGAGCTAAAAGCTTGTTAAGTATGTGGATGGTCTTCCAGTTGCAGTTTAACTGATACTTACTGTCAGGCCAATGCTCTGTCTAATTGAACTGAAACAAAACACTGAACGACAAGTCTGAAAGTTGCAATCTGCGACCGCAAATCATTAGCACAAACACTCCAGCTCCTGCTCTACTGTCCCCATGCACACAAAAAAGACTGCTCACAATTCTGCACATTTGCAAGAGTAGCTATGTTGTGTTTCAAGCAATTAGTTATTTCACCATGGAGCTGTGCTTTAAATATTTTATTTGGTGTATTGGTGCCCTGCTGCTGCTTCTTCCTATTTGAATGCAGCACCAGCAGCTGACTGTAAGCCAGATAAGGAGATGTGACCACAAACACCTTTTTAAAAAATAAAACATTCAGTCTCTTTGACTTGCAGCCATCCAGTTCAATAAGGCTGAAAACAGTTTGAAAGCGAGGCCTTGTGGAGATAAAAGCAAGCCAACTCAACTGTAATCTAGGCTTTGAGGTTTAAAACAATTTATATATATAAATATATATTTTTATATATATAAAGAACCGCCTGCAGTCTCGTTGTACAAGAGGCTCCTATAATCATGTGCAATCACATGAAATAGGCCTGTTATTCTCAGGAGGGGGGTAGTTGAGTTTGGGTGTGATTGTGTCAGGCTGTCAATGCCCACTCATCCAGACTCTGGAGTGAGACTGGAACAGACGGGAACTGTTCTTTCAGCACCACCGGGGACATGCAACAGCACACTCAGCTGTCGCATCCACACAGTGTAGTGGTTTGGAAAGCCATCCAAACTCACACCACCTGCCCTTCTACAATCCCCACGACTTATAAAGTGGACAGAATTCGCGATCAGAAGATGAATGAAAACTTATGTAGGGGAAGTATATCCGCTTTTTATTATTATTATTATTTCTTCTCAGATAGGGGAAGAGTAGGCGCACCACTTCCTCTCTCCCCCCTGAAGCGCACAAATGCCAGGAGATTCTTCACAGTAGTGGGAAATAAATACTAAAAACATGAAAGCCACACACAAGAATAATAAATAAATAAACTTGCTCAGAGACTTGCCTGAAACAGGCGTAGGATATTGGCAACCATAATCGACACTGAGCTCGCCGAGGCTCCGATCACTCCCACCACTTTCTCGGGCTTGACGAACACCGGCGGCTCCCCGTTCGTGCACCTCACGTCTGAAGTGTCCTTTGTGATGAGGGCTTGGACAAAAGTTAAGGACTGCTCCAGAGCGTACGTATCCCTCGAGCAAGTGTCAAGCACCCGTGCGCCAAGGGTGATGTTGGGTAAGAGTTGCTCGTCCTGGTTGATCTGGTCCAGCGCGTACATCATGGCCTCCAAGCGCTGGATGCCGTTCTCCTTCTTCAGGTCCCCGCACGGCGTGCCGTCGGGTCCCCTGGAGTGCACCGGGAAGAGCCCGCCGAGGGTCAAGTGCCCCTGTGTCCGTATGGAGTGTGGCGCGTAGGTCTCCTGGAGCAGCGCAAAATCCGCCAAGGCGCTCAGGAGCCAAAACAGCCTCCAGACGCAAATACCCGCACGCGCCATGCTCAACTTTTGTAGGAAAGATGGAGTCGACTGATGATGATTTTTGAAGTTTGTTAGAAAATCTCCATTTTAATCACCAAGGTGGAGATTCAACAAGCTGGGACGAAGAAGCGAGACGGAATGAAAGGCTCAGGCAAACTGCGCCCATCGCTGTGTAGCCAGGAGGAGCGAGCAGCGCAGCTTGTTGAATGGTGAAGCCCCCGACAGTAATTCAGCTCCCCCCATCCATTAGACGGACAGTATCAGTGATCACACTCCGAAGATTAACTGGCTGTTGGAAACGCAGGCAAGCCGCGCTCTGCTCAAATCTGAAATACCTCAACAATCGCAATTCAAGCAAATTCCGTGGGAAAGGGGGGCAGTGATTATCTCTCAAAATCTGCGCTCAAAATGAAAATTGCGCACCGGCAGAAGTGGGTGACATTCTTCCCGGCCATAACAACTCCAGAGAAGCGCAGGGAAGCTTGGCTCGGCTGTGGTGTCTGTCTCCCATGGGTGCATAATCATCTCCACAGCCTCCAGAGAGAGCAAGAAAGGGAGAGCACAGGACAGAGCGAGAGAGAGACAGTAAGACAAAAAAAAAGAAGAAGAAAGATTAATACCCGCGCAAATGAGCGATCACTGAGCAGAGGACTGAGAGAACCCAGCTAATTAAATCCGCGGCTGTTTTTTTCCCACCCCGTCTCTGCAACCGGTCGCATTTAAGGGCGAAATGAATGAGAGGTTTCAGTGTGCGCGCCGAGTTTTTAGCTCCCCCCTTTTTTCCTCTCCATACGAGACGTCACTCAGCTGGCAGTGGGGGTGGGGGGAGGGAAGGGGGACTGGCACCACTACACAGCAAGGTTTCCAGGAAGTTGTCTCCAGACTCTTAAGAAGGGAAAGGCGACGAAAAGAAATCGCATATACGCTTAAATAATGAGGGGGAAAAAACGCGAGTGGCTCTCACTGCTTCGCTGTGTAGGCTATACGTCCCCCTCAAACACAGACACGCAAACAAACACACACACACACACACACACACACACACTGGAGAAAAAAAAACAAAACTCAGCATTTCCTTTCTTTTGATGTTGACAATGGCAGGGTTGAAATCGAGATTGGTGGCATTATGACAACACAGAGAAGCGGCAGGTTTTATGAGGGGCTTCACTCCACCCACAGGAACGTGCCTTTCCTGAAATAGTTTTGGATGAATTACTGATGCACCTTTAAAACAGGGAGGAGGGAGAAAGAGGGGTTCCAGGCTGGTCTCCCAGGCAACCCTTCTTCTGAAGACTCTCCTGTGCAACCTACACCCCTCCAATACACACATGCACCCAGTGGAGATAAAAACTCTCCAAGCCTCTGTTCAAATGCCAGTTTTTTGTGGTGTAAAAAGCGAGACGATTGTGTATCATTTTAGCAAAGTTTTCACCTTTAATGAGGCAAACATTTCGTACAGTCCAACTTGAAAACAAAGAGAAATCAATAAAAGTACTTTTTAAAAACATCTTCAGACATAAAATGTCTTTATCATCTTCAGCTGGTAAAGACATTTTATGCTGATAAATGTCTTTATCAGCATCCTACTTATTTGTAAGTACTTAACCAGATTTTATTTTATTTTTTTTTTCAGGTTTAGGTTTAGTTTAGAACTCTAGCCCATTCCTAGCCTGGTAAAAAAAAAAAAAAAGCTTCTTGTGCTACACATTACTCGTTCTCAGGGTCTGTACTCTCAGCTGTTGAGAAATGATTACTTCACTGAGGCATGGACTGTGTCGAGGTTTTTTTTGTTACATTTTTTTCTCCGAAGAGTTTTTGCGGCACTAGTGGCTTGTATTTTTTGTGACAGTGGGGGGGGAAGGAGAGGAGGAGGACATGCGGCAAGGGCCACTGGGACCAGGAGTTGAACCCATGACGTGAGGACTAAGGCCTCCAAACGTGGGGCGTGCTAAACCCCTGCGCCACCACAGCACGCCCCGTGTTGAGGTTTTAAATTTTATTCAATTGATAAAGTTTGCCCAAGACAAACGGTAAGAACCTTACCAGCTATTGCCCACGCTGGAAACAACCATTCTCCACTGCAAATGGAGAAGTTCCAAGCTTCTTTTCAAGTGGTATTTCACAGGAAGGTAATGGCCAGGCTACTCCATTCCATTTTTTTTCTCATCTATTTACTATTTTGTTGATTTGGGGGTATACTTGGACTCAGTGTTTTACTGAAAACTAAAATTAATCTTCACTTTTCTAGCAAAAACTTGAAGGTTTCTTTTTTTATCAAAGATGAATGTTTTAACTTGTATTTCATTGTGGATATAATCCCAGACCATGCTGCTTCCACCGCCAAACGTCAATGTGGGTATGATGGTTGGCAGTGTGTCTGTGATGGATGTCTGCTGAACATATCAGCCCCTTGGTGTCCCTGCAAAGATAAGAGGATGGGCGGATGGATGGATGAACGGACAGATGGATGGACGGATGGATGGCTTTCCAAGAATGTCTCCATACTTGACATTTTTCCTTGTAGTAGAATTGTTTGTGTTTTGGTTGAATTGTACAGGATAAAAAGGAGAAAGTTCTAAATAAGTTATCATGTCATCATTCTTTTCACCACCAAAACCTGGCATTTCAACAGAGGCATATAGATTTTTATTATCCTCTGTGCACACATGCATCATGGTGTTGGCACACTCACTGATAATAACAAAACACACCTCCAGGAGCAAGGAAGTCTTGCATCCCACTGACAGAACACTGCCATCAACAAACTATTTAATTGCACAGATGGTTGTTTTACCAAAAGCAGATTATGATAATTTGCATTAGCCAGGGACACACGTGGCAATTTGAAGAAATAATAAAAAAAGGTACTTTCTTCTTGCTACTCAAAGTAAATCTAATATGCAGAATGACAATAATAATCAATGTTAGGCTCTGCTAATGAGTACATGCTCAGCGGGTTATGTGAGAAAGTGCTAATTATATACTTGGTAAGTGCAATAGTTAAGCTTTCAGTTCCAAGTAACTTTAGTAACTGACCACTTTTAAACCAGCTACAGCACACAGTTATATTTACAAGGCTGCAGGTGTTAAAATATGGCAGCAGTATCATTGTAAAAAGATGAAGAAGTATATAACGCAGTTATAAATAGTTGGACACTTTTGAAAAAAATTGAGAACAAGAATCCAATTTCATAATATGATAAACAAAATGTTTAAAAATATAGACTGATTATTAGAATGATACACTTTCCATAATTTTATGTGAACATTTCACAATTTTATGCTACTTTATGCATGTACATGTAAGAATGCTTTTACATACCACTGTATATGAAGTTAAAATGTTTACAGATTTTGTTCATACATGTTTGAGCTGCAAATAATGGCCAGTTAATATAAGAAATATAGATGTATTCATTTTCTAAAGGGTTTAATTAGGTTCCAGAAAATGAAAGACCAACAGACTTTGCAATTCTGCACTTACAAAAGGCAGTCTAGACTCCTGACCTTCCAAATTACTGTAGGCATTCCATCAAGTGATGAACCTAGTTGCATGTGTGATCTGCTGCTATCAACATTACATTATATTCACATTTGTTCTGGGTTCCATCTTTTTAACTCTCTACAGACTTGGAATTTAGGTCAGGTTAAAAGCAGTCACTATGAATTGGTGTATCACAAAAATGATTACAAGGCATAGAATCCCTCTTTATGAACAATGCTTGTTTCATTCTTTATTTTTTTTTTTGTATTGTTTTGTTTAATTAAAAGATTAGAAAGAGTGATGTTGCTGTAACTGAAACTTGTCCTGATGACATGACTAGCCCTGAATGGACACATTTTCTAGTTAATCAAATTGAATAGAAACTAATTCAAGACTAATCCTGCCAAGTAGTGTATTTATCTCCATTAGCCACACTTGGTACATGGATATCTTTCAACAGGCTAATTGTGCATGTGCAGCCTCAGGCATGATAAGGTGCTTTTGGATGTAGATTTTGTGCACATTCGTGAGACCAGAAATACATTAAAGGTGTGGGAACTGCTCAGAAGAGAACGCAGAAGGGAGGAGTCAGGGATATAATCGAGGAGTGAGGCAGATGGCCATCTCCACCGCGAGCACGCTGATAGAGACAGGCAGGGCAGGAAAAATGCAGCAACAGATTCCACAAATGACACCCTGAGAGAACGGCGTCGCAACATGCGACACTAATTTCACTCCTCGGACTGTGCAGTAAGAGGACGACTCCCACTTATTCTGTCAACGGAAAGGTTACTTTTGAAAAATGGGGCCTTCACCATGATTTAATTCACTGACTAACCCTGGGAAGAAGGGCTTTCCCCCCTGGGAGACCGCATGATTTAGACCGAGATTACACTTCGGTTTGGATCTTCTTACACTCTCCCACCTCACTTTTGTGTAGACACTGTGTGAAGCGTGTGCTCGCAGATATTCAGATAAATTCAATTTCACCTCATGCAGAAGGACAGGGAGGCAGGTCTCAGGGAAGTGTGAGGACGAATCGTGCAGGAGGTTTATTTTCACACAGCTGACCAAACAACAAATCCACACTCAAGATTTGCAGATGCAGAAGGTGGAAACACTGAAACCCAGCCCGCCAGATAAATTATAGGCTCTTAGAAAGCAGACAAAGCTTTTGTTTGAAGCGTTCGCTAAAATGTGTGCTTGATGCTGTCTTTTTTAAATCAATTACCGGGCTGCCACTGCATGATCCATTAAAGAAGCACGAATCAAAGAACAATAAAAAAGTCAACCATCAGGACAAGAGGCAATAAGGTTTTCTTTTGGGCTGACACTTGGCACAATGGGCTCTGTCTGTCAAATTAATTAACCCGGAAACCTGTTTAATTTCAAGAGCCAGATGAAAGGGTGGCCATATGACCGGGAAAGAAATAACTCTGGAGCAGGCGGTAATTGCATGTCGGGGTGATTTGTTCGAAAGCACGCAGGGGCCACCAGCCTGCTCAAAGTCATGCATATTCTGTTCGGGCAGAGGGGTTAACACTGGATCAATGTAGGGGCAGTGTTAGATTAGCAACATGAAGGTCACCGAGCAGACAAGACCTCGTGTCTTTCTTTCTACCATCTGCTACGGAATAATAAAATCATACAAGTTTTTTTCTTTATCAATGTGAGCAGCGTCACGGCTGGCGAGGAGTAAAGGGGGTGGGGGGGTTGTATTGTAATTCTACAGGCATTCTGCATGAGAAGACAAATTCCTACCTCGTCTGCTGTTTATGCCGAAGACAAAGCAGGTACTTTGCAGCGAGGACGATAGACTCTCCACACTCTCAGTTACAACTGTAATCCATCTGTCATAGCTTCTCCCTTCTAATTATGTCTCTGTAAAGCTGTCTCTCTGAGCCGAGTGCCCATTCACACTGTGAAATGTGAAAGATATACAGATAATGGACAAGTGACCACTGGAATACATAACGGCAGTGCACAGCGTGGTAATGGGGGAAATATTTTTCTTCTTACCTCTGAAAGTCATGAGCAAAAGGCCACGCGGCCTGCATAGATAATAGTTTATACAAATATGACACCTTACGAACATGCAGGGGCTTAACATGGGAAATTCAAAGAAAAATGTTGGCTCCGAGACAGCCATAACTACTTCTTTCTCACAGATATCACAAGTGCCAGCTTCAGGCCGGGAGCCAGGGTGGCAGTGATAATGATCAGAAGTATGAGATGTGACAGTAAAGGAACCAAAGGTGCTGAACTCCCACCCACACAGTCTTGGAATGTTCCAGATACCCTTTCTAGGTGGCTGGCTGTTTGGACTGATGACTAACTTCATGCTTCACAGGACACACATAATAAGTAGGTGCAGCCGTGTTGGTTAGCCAGAAGGACTCTAACCACAAATTTAACTGTGAAAGCAAACACCTTTCCCCACGTGGCTGCTAATTAGGGGTGGTTTCTGCTGCTGGGATTTTTTTTCTTGCATCTTTTGTATTTTCTCGATTCGTTGTGATAGAGGAGACTTTATCCCAAGTCTTGGTGAATGACTCACTGCAGCCCCTCCTTAGGCTTTTTTCTGTGTAGGTGGGGATTATATGATGGTCCTGGGTGAAGGCAGAGGAGAAGAAGGTAATCTATAAAAAGTGTACAGGCTTGAATAAATAAATATATTTCCATCGGAAATAGCCATTCTGTAATAAAATGAATGATTGCCACTAACACACCTTTTGGCAGGTGGAGCAGCACGTTTTCAAGTCAGCTATGAATCTTTTAGTTCTTTTAAAGGATTCTGGTTCTGTGAAAATCTCTCCTGTACTGCTATCTTGCTTCTATTAGTTGGTCATTAGGTCACTTGCATTCACCATTGTTATGTCACGAAACAAATAATTTTACGCTCATCATTTCCCCAAAAGGAGCGGTGTTTCTTCTAAAAGTAGATTTAGTGTTCAATCAAGTTACTTACTGTCTTGTTAGTGAAATGTGAACAACATAAGCAGTAGAACCATGTAGTGAAAATCAAAAACTACATTTAATTGATAATCAATATGTAAATTGGTTTAACTTCTCAGTAAAATGTATTTGATTAATGAATGGATCTATTTTTATTGAATCAACTTGAAAAAGTTGATTCTACTAAAATTTTAGAAGAAAATAAATCCCATTAATCACCTGAAAACTACTTACTACAGATAAGAAAAATTAACAACATTTCTATTGCAACTTTCCAGTCATACCGATCATCAAAGTGCTTTTCCTCACATTCACCCTCACAAACATACACATTGATACACCAATACCCAGATTGGTTGGCATCTTGGGGTTAAGTGTCTTGCCCAGAGGCATATAGAAATGTGACAGGAAAGCTGGATAACCTTCCAATCTTTTAATAACTTTCCAATTGATTTTCACCTGATACTGCTTGGCAATTAAATTTTTCTACAACATCCCTTAGTGGGGAAATAGAGGTTTACTTGCAGCAAAGTGACAGTCAAGTCAAAGCAAGTAGATTAACACCAAGGTAAAAATGTAAACACAAACACAGAAAGTAAGAAAGACTGTACATTAAGGATAAATTAAAAGTGTGAGAAAATGCAATGTAGTTACTAAAAAATAAAATACAGATTCAAGAAAATGTGCCGCTGAGTCGTATAATGTAAAAAGATTTACTACATATGCCTGTGTATTTCTGCAGAAACAAGACTACTTAAAATTATTGAACAAAACTGTCCAAAAGGCAGGTATATAAACATAAAATGATCTTATTGAGCCCAATTATCGTTATAAAGTGCTGCAGCTCCTTACAGGAAGGATCTGAGATATCGCTCCTATGTGCATTTAGGATGCAGCAGTCAGTCACTTAAGGAGCTCTAAAGGAATGTAGCAGTTTCATGTCCCACGACAGAGTTGACCTTCATGATGAGTTTATCTAACTGCTTCCTCTCAGTTGTTGATAAGCTGTTGCTCTAAAAGAAAAGACAAGAAGTTGACTGATATCACCACACAGTTAAAAAAGGTCTTCAACAGCGCCCCCTGCACTCCAAGAGCATGCTATTTGCAGGTCTCAAAATCTGACTCCAGTAGATTTGCATTGCATTCTGCAATGCTTTTTTTTTAATGCTCTACTTTCACATTTATCAAAATGACACATTATTTGAAAGGTCATGTAGAGATTTTGTTATGCTTTTCCTGCAACCTTCCAAGTCCAACTTGTTTGAAAAACTCTCCTCCCCTCAGGCAATATGTTACTGAGAAGACATAAAGAAGACTTTGAACTTTGCCTTACATCGAAAGAGCACGTAAACACAGCTGAGAAGTGAAAGGTAAAGAATCATGACATAAAGATGTTTATTGATTCCTAAATGTCTTTGAAAAGTTGTTATGGCTGTAAGGGAAGATTTCTGATCACATCAAAAGATCTAACTAAGCCTATCTTTTCAACACTTCTTTAGAGTAAATGTGGGTAAAAATGTCAAATATTCCAAATACACTTCTTGACTAAATAATGCCAAGGGCCATAACAGCTGGACATGTGGTGTTTGGAGCGT
This sequence comes from Alfaro cultratus, assembly GCA_903066825.1. Taxonomy (NCBI): domain Eukaryota; kingdom Metazoa; phylum Chordata; class Actinopteri; order Cyprinodontiformes; family Poeciliidae; genus Alfaro; species Alfaro cultratus. The sequence continues at coordinate 27,782 of CAEFZX010016025.1, read as the reverse complement.
TGATCTGTAGAATAGGTGAAGCAGAAAAGCCTGATGCAGAAGTTGCAATCCCTCAGCCCAATTAGCACAGTTAAAGACTGATGCAAGTCTTTCAGGCTTTGGGTCTTGTTTTTTCCTACTCAGTGTTTTTGCAGAGCAGTGCTGAGAAAACATCTCTTAAAAAATTTTATGTATCTTTTTTAATGATCCGAGACACTAAGACATTTGTTCTGAGACTATAGGTTCTCAGGCCCTCAGGCCAACGTTCTCTCATTCAGATGTCTTTGTTTTATAGTTAGGTTCTGCTTATAGGAGGTTTCACATTTAGTAATTCTCTATAATGGGATTATTATGTTTATTCTCACTTTGCATCCACAGCACTGGATACAGTACATAAGGCTCTAAGCTTTGAAGCTTAGTATAAAAGAGTTGACTAAAAATTTAAAAGGTTTGAGTGTCAGCTTTCCCCCTCACATATCACAAGCAATATTGGGCAATACAAGGAATGAAAAGTTGCATACAACTTCAGGTATGAATGAATAGGTGCAGATGTAGAGCAATAGTGATTTGAGTAGTTCATAAGCATAGAAAGGTGTCATTTACTCTAATCCATGCAGTACATTCAGACCTCTGAGCATTTTAGCACCTGGCACAGTTTAGAGAAGAAAAAAAACCTGAATTAATAATTCAGACTAATTATTGACCATCATTAACAAAGTGTAAAGACAGCAAAATATAGGTATTTTGGGTTCAGGTCAATGTCTTTCTGTGTGAAGAAGCCTTCTAGAGACCTAATAAGGCAAGGTTGCCAGGCAACCATAACCTATAAAAAACATCTTTACATTAGCTTATTAGCAGAATAAGAGAATGGTGTTTCTGGGTAGGTGGTGGGTCATTACAGAAAGACCCAATTTGATAGCGTACAAAGGTATATAAATAATAATGAGGATTTTTTTTTTTAGTCAAAACATTTTTTTATTATTCGTTGCAGCAAAATCAACAAAGAAACAGTTCCTCTGAATGGTATAGTGAAACCTGAGGACTTTTATATTTCTAGTAATTATGTAAGCCACCTCAGCCACGGAGTTAATAAACATGCAGCGACGACCCGGCTTCTGCCAGCTGAAGGACACATTTATTGAATTTTCCTGAAGGATAACTGCTTCGGTTGGGGCCATTTCTCTGCAAATATATGAACAAACCCCATTCCTGTGTGTTAATTACACAGTCTGAGATGTGTTAAACATTTTTTCAGCCGGGATAATTCGGAATGTTCGATAAATCATCACAGCAGGAAAGGGTTAAAGCTAAACCATGTAAGCCTGACATTGATTGGTGTCTGTATTCTCTGCTGAAGCTTTACTGGAGGGGATCAAAAAAGAAAAGTGGAAGGTTCTGAGAAAAAGCTTTAATTTAGCTTTCAGTGGTAAGCATTAATATTTGACATTGATCTTCTCATCAAACTTTCAACAAGGAAGCCAATAACTGTGAGAGGATGACCCATTTGTTACTAAAACGCCATGAAACAACTTCTGAGTGACAGAAAACTAATAACTACTAATAAATCCTTGTTGTGTGGTCACATTTTGTCCTCAAATTGAGACAATCTTGTTTTTCGTTTCTGCTATTGAAATATGGCAGGGATCCTTCCATCCTTTTTCCTCGGAAGTCACAGTTGTTCCTTCCAAACAAATCAGAAACATAACAAAAGATAAAACCTCACTTTCATAACAAATCAAGGTGCTTTCTCAGGAAAAACGTGTCCAGCGCAACTGTTTTGATCTATGATTTCCATTTCTATTCAACAATGGGATTGTGGGAAGCTGTTCCCACAGTAAACATTGTCCAGTAATAAAAGGCATTTTTTTTGAGTGCACACTGTGACTTCAAATGAAATGTAACTTTTTGTTTGCGCTTAACCACCCCACAAACCTTTCCTCTTCCCCTCTGTCAGTTCAGGCTTCCTTTAGTTACAAAACATGACAAGTTTTAAATGTCAGCATGTCAGAATGAGCCAATTTCACTGGATTAAAACATTCTAGTTATTGAACACAATATTCTCTGCAGATAGACATAACCTCATAAATCCTTTCTCTGTGGTTGGCAAGCCTGCTAATTTGTTGCTCATTTTGATTTATGCTTTTGTTGCCTGGTCACTCCACAACGACTTTGTGTTCAATGCATTTGTTCTGCTCAAACCCCTCATGAAATTATTCTACTTTTCTTAAAAGCCAGCCGTATTATTGGACAATCAAGACCATTGTTCCATATTTCATGTGAGCTCTGAGCATTTGAAAAAGCGCTGCTGTTGTCGTCATTAAAACTGTATGAGTAGATTACACCCTTGCTTGTCAAATAAGCTGCAGTGCTGTTCGTGATGGGGGGGGAACATATTTTCTTCATCTTGCACAGCTCATTATCATATGGAGTCGTGGTGCGGTGGAGGACAGGGCTGCTTATTTCAGACAAGTGCCCCTGCAGTTTTCCTCCAGAGTTAAGAAATTGAGCACAAAGGTACATGCGCCTGCATTTTGAAAAAGAATGTGTTTAGTGCGAGCACTTGTCGCCTTGCAATTCATCAGGAACATGAATTAATTTCCCGCACTCATTAGGCGGAAATTAACGGCACAGCAATTACTGCACATGGATATCACATAAGGTGGAACGATAAATCACTGCCTTTCTGGAAAAACTATAAGCTTGATTAGAGACTGCCTCCTGAGACTTATGTCACCTACTTTAGCTGGAGGCAGGACACAATTAAAAGAGGTTCAAGTTAAACTGTTCCCCCATTCTGACCGAAGCGAAGAGTGCAGTCTGACGGTAATCCCTCGGGTTTCAGTGCTCAGGAAGGTACGTGCCATCGAGGATCCCTCCTGTCACTTCACCCCAGCCTTTTCTCCCTTAACCTCCCAGTGGGCCAGAGGTCCCACAGGACCACTGTGGCTGGAGCTGTTAGTCACAAAAGCAGCTGTGTCCCCAGGCCTGTTCCCCCATCAGTCCACTGGAAACCTTCAGTAACCATCCCAGCTGATCTCAGAACAGTGCGTTCCACATTCATCGGCATCTCTGGTAAAGATGGCTACTAGGATTTAAAAGAGTGGCTTCTTATTGACCCATTGTGACCCCAAGATGCCACTCTTTGTTGCAGTTCTATATCAAGAGGCTCTGGATATTTCTTTCACTGGATTTTCTCATTCTGCATGATGCCGTGAACAATTTTGGTTTGTTTTGTAACAAAGTCATACATTATTAATTAAAGTACCTAGTATTTGGGATAACTTGAAACAGAAAGATTTATTTTAAGAAAACTGTTGAGTGCCTCTTTTGTGGGGTTAGTGATTATGTTGACTCATGTCAGAGCTAGGTTTTTCTCTTTAGTGAGAGAGTATAATGCAGTAAATGATGAATTTATTTCAAATATATGGATTAATGTGTATAGAAATATATGTGAGTATATGTGTGTTCACACACGGCTACCCACTGATGTACATTAGTCATGGCTTGTTTTAGATACAGCCTGAAGATGAGAAGAGTCACCGCTAAGTCAGGCTGCTAAAACCACAGTGTCATCTACGGCTGAGGAATCACATTTCCTGAAAGAAAGTAACAGCGAGCACAGTGTGTTTACAGAGTTTGCAGGGAGGGGTGATTGTGTTTTGTAGCATTTAATGGGCGCCCAACAGTGTCAAGTGAAAGTGAGTGCTGTCAGAACAGGGCACACCACAATACAGACAAAGCAGAATGGGGCTTCTTATGGCTGCTCTGGGATAGAATAGAGCCCAGTTCATTTGCCGCATATCACGTTTTGTTTCATGCTTTGCAACATTTCCTCATATTTCTTTCCGGGAGCCAGCAATGGGTTGTTTTATATCATTCCTATTTCCCCACCTCTCTGCTCACTTTAAGCTCCTCCGTGTCACGATGGTGGATTTTTTATTTTTTTTTCCCCCTCTTCTTTTGGAATTTCTCCCCTCCTGCTTTAAAGCTGAAAATCAAATCTATAAATCAAAGGCAATGGGAGAAAGACATGGAGACTGAAGGGCATTTAAATCCTTTCAGGGTTCCCAAAGCTTCAGAGGGCGAAATAAACAGGAAATTAAAATGGAGAAGGGAATGGCAGCAATCCTTCTTTTTGGGGGGACTGAAAGCAGGTGTATTTCTCAATGCTTCCTGCTTTAGATTCTGATCTAATGGGAATGAATCATCCTCTCGCTTATTAATTTGTCTGAGAAAGAAATACCCTGTGCTAGAAAAGCTGAAAAATTTATCGCTTTGTTGTTGTGTTATGAGTCATGGCTGTTGAAACTATTCAACTATAAAAAACTATTCATTTTCCAATTTCAAGGGTTTTAAATTATTTCTTCTTATGGTTATTTCAAACAGTCTACAGCCACCACTGCTCACCTTGCTGTGAATTCAACAAAGATACTGGCAGGTTTTCAGAACGCTCTTCAGTGGCATAGAGCTACATAATAATAGGAACATTAACAAAGAAAAAAAACTCCACCAACTCGCTAGGCTATTCATACTGAAATGTTAAAATTAAAATTGTGATATTCAGTTTTTCATGCAAAGTTTTTCAGACCTAAGCAACAGAATTCAGCATGCATATTATCAGGAACCATAGTGACAAAGGTTTGACAGGATAAAGTTTTATAATATATGCATGCAACAATTTCATAATTTACATAATAGCATGACTAATAAATTGGAAGATCTCAATCAAATATAAAACTGTAAAGTGAAAAATACCCCCCACTTTTTTGTTGCAAAGAAAAAAAGAAGCAAAAATTTAAATCAAGGCAAGTAGATTTCATCAAAAGAGATGTGCTGCCCTGTGCACAGAACATTGCTGTACAAGGTTATACCTGGAGGCTGAGATGAGCAAAATGTAACAGTGCTTGCTGCAGCAGGGGTAAAAAAAAAAAAATTTTACATTACATGTGTATTGTAGGTTTATTTTTATATTCTGAAGAGCGTCTGTTAGGTGATGGTGTTCATCCTGCTGAGCAGCTTGTTCAACACAGTTTTCTTTTCCTTTTTTTTTTGTACTGTCAGCACCAGAGCATCCCCCAGCAAATAATCTGACTTTTTCTATTAGTTTGTCCAGCTTCTTTGAGTCACAGGTCGGATACTGCTGCCTGGTTGCAAAGCCTTTGTAAGTGGTCACAACCTGTAAATATTCATCCAAGCGATCTGCTGGTAAATTAAAACACTTTTGTGTCTTCATGCGACGCAATCCTGTCAAATTGTCTGGTGTTTCTGTGGTAGAATTTTTTTTTTTGTATTTTAAATTTATTATGACAGTTATTGTAGAATTCAACTGAAAAAAAAAAAAAACATTGACAAGGAAGAAATGTACAAAAAGAGAATCTTACAATCACATGGTTGCATAACAGCAAACAATCATAGATGAAGACTTTGTTATCTACCTTTTGATTCAGTTTCAACATTTAATTCCTTGAGTACCTACCTAATATCAAGAAGAGTGAATCTGATTTGCTTACAATAAAGTTGAGCTATGTTGTTAGTATTTCCAGAGATAGATAGATTTCCTATCAACAGGAGAAGGGTGTAAATGGCCTTCCTACCTCAAAGATGCTAATCCAGAGAAATACATTTGAAGATATCATCCCTGTTCTAATCAGGGATGTTAAGAACAGTTTGGTTCCTGAAATGTGAAAAATGCATCAAAGAGAAACATAAATATATTTCAGCTTGCAATGTTAAAAACTCAGTTTTTTATTAAAAAATAAATAGAATTGTATGAAAATGATTTTAAATGTAAAACTACTAGGCCTTTGAATAATTTTGGTCTTAACCACTGTACACTGTTTCATTATATCTGCAGACTTTCAATGGGAGTTAGCTGCTACTCTGGAACCCCTGTAGATGATTCTTCATTAAATGAAGAACATTATGAAATGAAGAACAACTGTGAGCATCCTCTACATTAGTGTTACACAACAGAGTCTTCAAGTGAAGTTTCTTTGTAAAGAACATTCCACAACAAGGCAATTAAAAGTGTTATACATGAAAAAAACATAACACAAACAAAACTAAAAAGAAACATATTACATTGGCAGAATAATAAGTACTGAAAACTCGTAATCCAGACAATCTATTTTCCAGTTACTATTAATAAAAGGCAACTCTAAATTGGGTTGTTAGCCTTTATGTATTAAGTATTAAAGAAATCATCATTTCAGCAGTTTTGTAGTTTTCTGGAAGTCTGTTCCAGCTCAGAGGATTATAGCCGCTTTAATACAGTCGGCTACAGAAACTCCTTCCTGCTTTCAGCCATCACCATTTAAAACAACTGATTGAAGAAGCTTGGATAATAAATAATAAATAAAAATAAAGCACTTTTTTAAGGATTTAAATTGAATTTAAAGTAAACTAAAAATTTGAGGTGTGAAAGCACCCTAAATCAGGGATGGTAATAAACTTTCTAAGTCTCAAGAGATGAGATTAACATCTAAAAAAAAAACAATATTCTAGAGTTGTTAGTGTTCTTGGGCCTCTAGCCACATAGTGACCTTTTGCTGCATATTTTAACTTTCTCTTTGACAATTCTTTATGGTGGATGAAAAAATAAGCTCAGCTGTTCGTCAGTCATCTGTCAATTTTATCAAAGGTAAATCCTTTTCTTCAAAACTGTCAAAATGTCATTTAGATTATTGCAATGCTTTGCACTGTCAGTCATTCTTTCAAATGGTGCAAAATGCAGCAGCTAACCTGGTAGGAGACTATCACTCCAACACTGGCCATCTGTTGTTCAGGATTCAACTGAAGTTAAAAAATATTAAAGGAAGTTCAAAATACCCAACTGATTTATTGAAACATTACGGCCTAATCAGACATCTCAACATCTCAGATGCTACTAGAAGTCTCTCCCTGTAAATAAAGATCTAGAGATGATTATCACCAACCATCCCTTTTAATCAGAAGTGACCCCAGACATTTACATTTTTAATTAAGACATACATGTTAACTAGCTTTTAACTTATGAGTATGTATATATCTGTTTGTTTGATTATTTATGTACATTTCATTTTTATTATTTTAGCTATGCAACTTTCACTCATATTTGAGCTTTGAATTATTGCATGTGTTTCTCTATCATACGGTACATCAAATTGCAATAGCAAGAAGTTGTTTGTAGATGAGTTATATAATGTCAATAAATTTAAACACTGACATTTTTTTTTCAATTAAATATAGTTTTTGCAGTTGTTTTGTTGATAAATCTAAGAACTTTAACCAATTCCTCATCTTGCAAATAGAAAGACATTAAACATTTGATTAGTTGCCTCAATCTTTTGAGCTCATTACTTCTTCAAAACATCTAGTTTCTTCCATTCCAGAGGCACGAAAACAAACCCCTTAAACTGATAAACTTTCCAACGGGTTTTATTGATTATGGTGGAGGACCCAAATGCAAGCCTAATGTAGGTAGAAATATCATATGTTGTAGGTTATAACAGGAACAAAACTGTCAAAAAATACAGTAGCTGAGGATAGATCATGAAATGCAATACATAAATTGACTGGACACAATTAGTGGCTAAAAATGAGCACAAAACTAAAAACTCAAAGCCCATGGTATCATAACATGCAGAGTAATCATTAAGCCTTAACATTCTCTGTAAAACATTTCCTCAGAAATACAGATGCTTGTATTCTGTTAAAATATTTTATACAAAGTAGTAGCCTTTCTTTCAGCAAAGGTGTCCTCCCTGGTTTACATCCACTGAGCCTCGTCGAGTTCAGAGTGCATCAAGTGGAACAGGTGGAAAACTACCACTCACATTGCTTCAGGTCAGCCTGATGGGCTTCATGTCTCTTTCACTGTGTGTGTGTGTGTGTGGGGTGTGTGTGTGTGTGTGTGTTTTCCCCCACAGTCCACACAAATTGCACTGACTTCTGTTATTGAATGGTATGTTCTGGAATAATCTCCGTTTAAATATGGCTTTGAAACTTTTTCATGATGTTGCAAACTGCTGAAACAAGATAATTATTGATTGTTTAGCAGCCTCTGAATTGCCATATGTTTTCTTAATATAATTTCAGATGCTCTGGGACACCTTTCTTTTCTTTGGCATTGTGTGTGAAAAATGTAAAGTCTTCTTTTGCAACAGTAAAAAATAATATTTATTTATTTATTTTAATTTAGGTTGAGTTAAGAGCAAGGAAGTCTCATTTGCTTTTTCTGTTTGAGAATCTTAAAAATGTATAAGAAATAAAAAGAGTAAATAAAACCTTTGGCTCATCCTAAGACTGCAATATGTTTTTGTGCTTTTATGATGTAAATCACTTTGAAGTGACTTGTTGCCAAAATGTGATATACAAGTAAACTTGAGTGATTGATTCTTATTCAGTGGCGTTCAAAGTTTCATCAGAATATTTAAAATGTTCATCACACTGATAGCTCTTTTTATCTATGCAACATCTATCCAGCAGACTAACACTGATGTTCTGTCAAAGACAAACTCCCACTGTTACTAAAATAGTAAAGCTGCCTTGAATTTTTATCTAAGCAGCCAAATTAGAAAGAACTAATCACAGAAACATTAAAGGGAACACTGAGGCATTGTGTGTTGACTCACTCACAGGAAATACATAACTCTCAATTCTATACGGTGCAGACGAAGGGCTATCACAGGCAAACATTATGAGTCATGTAATTTCTGACAGCCTCTTTGCTGAATTTTAATTAATGCTAAGCCTAATGCCTGTGCATACATAACAGCCTGTGATCACCCAAAGCAATACTATTGATTAACATCATATAGATCTTTGCACACAACATCAAACAGGCTGCTAATATTATTCATCAATTTAAAGCAATGCCTCCTTATCAAAAGAAGGCTGAGCATTTTGTACAAACACAAATAAATTAGCTGCTCATTAAGAATACATCGGTGATTCTTATTCATTATCTTGAGCTGAGTTGTGAATGGGAAATCCAAAACTGGAACCTAATCCAAATGATTGTTGCGTGAAAAACGACACTTCTGGCTTCTTTTCTTCATTGAACACTCTTGTTCGATAAATTGCGTACCGTGAGTCTAAAGTTATAAATCTTGGCACTCTGAGGCAGAAGCAGGAGCGAGAGGCATGCTTTGCTTTTAAGTGGAAGCTTACAATTGAACCTCAGGCACTAGAGTCCATAAATTGCAGCATCAATTATTAACCCAAATCTGTTTTAATGTGCCAAAAGAAACCCCTGTGGGCATGCTAATGCAACTAACAGGAAACAAGAAGAACAGATAAAATGACCAGTGTTGGCCCTTTTCACCTTGGAGCTGACTGAAAGTGCAAGGAAGTGTCCAGCAGAAAAAAGAAAAAAAAAAAACATCCCGTCAGACTTCAGCAGCCATGCAGAGTCATATTAGCAGCTGAATAATACAGAGTCCCATTCATTGGAAAATGGAAATGTGTTGCTATAATTGAGTCGCATCGATGTAATTGATCATCTTAAGAGACACGTCCATGACAGAGGAAAGAAGTAGCACGTCAACATTTTGACACTTTGATGATACATTTGTGAGTGTTGAAACTGAAAGTGCACCGAAAGCAAATAATTCACCAACTAAGAGAGGACCTGAGCCATCAGCAGAGAAATGTGATGGTGGTATTGTTTCAATCCTTGGCTGAAAATGAAAAGCAATTTCACCATCTTCCAAGTATCGGTCCTCCTAATGTTTTGCAGTGTTACATACACTATGTTTGTCTAAAACAATCTGTATGCAACGCCTAACAAATACTGCAAATCTATCAGAATATGGCTATCCATATTAACTGATACGCCAAGCAAGGAAAGAATCAATGAAATAAGCAGCCAAGAAAGCCATAGAAACTCTAGAGGGGCTTCTTCCACAGCAGATTCTTCCACAGCTCAGGTGGAAGAATCTGCTGACAGCACAGCTACAAATTTGGTTTAGAGTGGCGAGAAGGAAGACGCAATGGAAGTTGTTTTTAGAATTTCTTCAAGCCAAGTAAGCATCCATCCATTCACGTATTATCTCGCTCACTTATCCTTGCAGGGACATGAGGGGGGCTGGTGCCTATCTCCAACAGTCATCACACGAGAGACAGGGTACCCCCTAGACAGGTAACTAGTCCACTGCAGGGCAACACAAAGACAGGCAGGACAAGCAACTGTGCACATGCACTCTCCCAAAGACAAGTTCAGAGAAGCCAATTAACCCAACAGTCATGTTTTTGAACTGTGGAAGGAAGGCGGTGTACCCAGAGAGAACCCACACATGCACAGGGAGAACATTCAGACTCCATGCAGAAAGATCACAAGCCAGGATCTGAACTGGGTGCTACCAATGGTGCCACTGTGCAATCCTGCAGTAGGCAACAAGTAAAAAAAAAAATTAAAAAATTACGTGTACGTCGCCATGAACACACCATCTGCAGAGTTGATTCTATAAAGTATTTATTGAGGCAAGCTGATAAGGAATGCACAAGTATAATTTAACTTCGCAATTATGTTTTACTTTGTGTTAGTTTATCGCAAAAATCAAAAGAAATGGATGTTTCTGTGTCTCATTCTTCAGCAGGTTGTGTCAAATTTTGTACATTTCGTTGCTTGGAGTATAAATAAATAAAATGAAGAGAATGAAGATCAAGTTTTAAAAACGAAAAACAACAAAACACTGCAGAAGACATTTCTCTTTTGTCACATCTGAAAATTTGTTCAATTTGAGTCAAGACACAAATGACATTTTCTCTCCTTCGACTGTTTAATATTTAATAATTCACCATGTTTCTGGAAGGGGGAAAAAGGCATCCTGATAAGAGAGCAAGCCCCAATTTTGAAAATGAGTGCTTGCCAGTATAAAGCAGCAACCCAATTCCCTCTGCTGGGCATACATGATGCAAAACCTGTAAATGTTTTTGATTCTCATGCATTAAAATATTGCTCGGGGCACACTACAACACTGCTGCACATCTAGCCAGTTGGCGGGTGGAGGCTGTTTTTACTTATTTAAGCGATTGGCTTTAATTTCCACCCAGCGATCACTGCGGAGGCTCTTCAGGACAACCTCACATCTCTGCCTTCATCTGACAGAGGAGAAGCTTAGAGTGTGCGAGGCAAACGCCAAGGCTGTCTTATTAGTGCTTAACTCTCCCACTTAGGTTTCCGGATTGACAGAAAAAGTAAGAAAAAGTGCTCACGCAGGCTGTGCCATAAACAGTGGCAGTGATAAATATCTGCTGTCACTTCCAACATGACTCACTTGTCTGAGTTTTAGCTTTACTGCACACAAAAGAGGCTGGGCCAGAGCAGCCCTATATGCCACAGTAAAATCTTTATCAGATAACACATAATAGATGCACTCCATGAAAAAGCTTATATTACCAGAGAGTGCATTGAAGTGGAACATAGCTCAGCTCCAAATAGAGAATAATGATAGCAGTTTTAGAAAGGCACAAACCGACACTGATCCAGGTAAAGAGGAATACAAGTCCTCATTAATCTCACAAAGGAGGGCCCATTCATGGACTTTTGTGAGAAGTTCACTTCCATTTCTGTTGGACCAGACTTCAGAAAGGAAGACAACTATTCACCACATTTTGTTCTCATTTGTAGCCTGTTTTTAGGTGGTTAGTTTCAGCAAGCGAATGGGTTGAATACAAAAGTCTCTAGAAAATGATACTGTGTGTGACAATATGCCATTCAGCTTAAAGAAATCGATTCAATAACTGCACTGCTAATGGAAATATAGAAAAAATAAAGGTTCAGAGGTTTGCTAAGGGGAAGCTTATGTTAATGCAGAGAAATATTCCCTGAAAGTGTTGATCTACAATATGTGGTCAACATTTGAAACATTTCTCATGTAGTTATGATGCGATGCTCTTCTGTGAAACTTTGGTCTGTACATTTCAATGAATGCTACTTTCCACAGAAATGTTGTTGCAGCTTCAGACCCTCCAATGACAATAACACCCAACAACAGGAGTCCACAATCAAAAAGAAAACCAGAAAATACTTTTGAAGAACATTTCAAAGAGCTTGTAGGAACACAATATATCACCAGCATACAAACTCCACTGGCTGATCATTTAGATATCAAATCTTACATTTGATATTTTTCTTCTAACTGAAACTTTTATACAGTCTCTTCAATTTTTTTTATGTTGTCATATTACAAGCACAGATTCAAACAAATTGCCTCATTGTGAAAAAGTTTAATTATGCTTAGATCTAACCAGAGCACCAACTTCCAGAAGTTGCTGTGTTTCCTACATAGCAAATTCTGGCAAAACTGAAAATGATACTTTTTATGGCTTTCTTCTTGCAAGACGACTATATTTCTGGTTGAACAATCAGTAGTAGTCCTTTCAACAGATTCACCCATGTGAGTTTTGAATCTCTGCATCTCCATCAGTTATCATGGCTGGTCGAATTCTCAGTTACTGCCATTAATGTTTTTGGTTTATTTTACATATTCACAACAGTATCTAAATACAGATTTTGCAGTGGAATACCTGCATTTTCACCTGCACCAAAGGATGCTATGGAGATGGTCAAAAAACAAAAAAAAGCTAAGGTTATTGTACATGCTTCATGTATACTTGTACATAGTTTATCCTTATTATTTAGGGGAGTCTAAGTTATGTTACAAAGCACATCATATAACATGCATCCTCACTCAGTCAGCCTCATTAGCAGGTTCTCTGACATTACAAGTTGTTTGCAATCCTCCACACATTATTGAAGGCTAAACTCATTCAGAAGAGCATTCTGTTATATAGATTATTTGCATTGATTTGTTTCAATCAGTTTACAACATACTAAGCAAGTAATGTTATGTGCCTTTGTTTTAATAGAATTTTGATTAATGACAGTTCATTTTGAAAATAATAAAACTACAAAAATAAATTCTTCAATTTACATAAGAATTGGTAGCTCCATTAAAAAAAGTGAGTTCTTCTCCTGATAAACTTTGAGTAAAACATTGTCAAAGTGTTTTAACAATATCTAATGACCCAATCTGACGTGAAAGCAGAAAGTACTGGGCTCAACTCAGTCCTGAGCATGTTTTATTAAATTATCCTTCTAGAGTCTAAACACATGCAAATCAGGTGATTTAATGACTCCAGTTCAGGTGTTACAGCGACTTATTACTTGACTCATTGAAGGCACGGTGACAAATCTGTCCAGGTTGTTTTATGTCTGAGATGCTGAGAAATTTTCCTCAGGGTTCTGAATAATACTGGGAAATTAGAGAAAATGAATGAATTTTATGCACTTATTTTCACTCTGATGCAGCAGAGATATCCAGACTCAAAACTGGAATCAACCTGTGGTGCTGAAAGCTTCTTCCAAGTTAAAATGAGTCTAAACTGAGTAGTGACAATTTACAGAATGCATTACTTGGGTGTGTACATATATATATATATATATATATATATATATATATAATCATTAAAAAATAACCAGTATTTGTATTTTATATGGTTTTAAATTACAATGCCAGGCAAAAATATTTATACCAACTCAATTTGGTATGAATCTATGTTGTGTTGTCCAATTTCATTTTGGCTTATTTTGGGATATCTGGCTAAATGGAGCAAATTACAAATGCACACCACACCTTTTGGAGTTTTATTTGTAATATGTATCTGTTGGTTTGCAATGAAAAATCAGACAGAATCCAGAAATTGTAGAGCTCTGGATGTTTTTTCTTTATGTAGTTCTTCAAATATTTCATTCCAGTTCACAGCATGCATTCAAACAGGAGGGAGAGTCTCCCTCTGATCTAAACCACCTGGCTTTTAAAGCACTGGCGCCTACCAGGACTAAATAAGGGGTGGAGACATTTACATTTCCAGGTAGTAAAAAAAAACATTTGTACTAAACTATATTCCTAGAAAAATATTTACATTACAACTAACCATTTCAAAACTAAAACAAAAACAATCTGGGCCCAAACAAAATCCAAAAAACATCTCCCCTCCCTCTCAAACAATGGATTTTCCCAGTGAGGCTGATTGAAAACACCAGGTCCTTGTCAGCACTGCTCATGGGCGCGCTTCCATGGCAACACATGACCAGGTGACCTCAAAGAGAAGAGAGAATGATTAAAACAAATTAAATAAAGCAAGTTACTTCCTCCAAACAAAAGTAATACATTTACCAGAAAAATTGGGCTATAGGAAGTACAAAAAACAGCACCTATTAGGGAGGGGGTAAATCCCTCACAGTATCATTCTGGTTCCATTTGCAATTACACACTATTTTATGTTAGTCTATCACATTAAATTCCAGTAAGTTTGTGGCTGTAATGTTGAAAAGATGAAGTGGTCTATGGGGCATGACTCTGGATGGCAATATACCATATTAAGCTAGGAGGAATGACAGAAGCAGATAATTGAAGGTCAAAAGCAACTGTATAATCAGTAAATTAGTCTCAATTAAGGTTGCTGACCACTTGCCTCCCAGAAAGAAATCATCCAAAAGGTATTACTATTTATGCCCTGCCTGCCACATGATGAATTATGAAGTGAAACTCATGATAATATGAACTGGTAATATTTTTCCCCCCCCAAAAGCCATCAAAGTCATCCTGCTGGTATTCTGTTTGATAAAAATACAGCTGCTGGGAGTGCAGTCATGTGTGTCTCTTTCTTGGAATATCGCCCATGTAGAGAATTAGCCAAATTAGGTTATAGAAATATAATCAATGTGACTTAATTAAATCTTGTTTCCTTAAAGCATAAACATAATTAATCTATATTTTCTTCCTGAGGAAAGGAGGCATTTTTTTGTTCCAGTTAAAGTTTACCTCTAAGTAATTTAGATTGACTACCTTCCCACTAAATGCCAGACACAGTGGGATTGAAGCAGGATTGGCAGCCCTTTACAACTCCTCCAGTTTCGTTTCGCAGAACACCGACAACATGCAGGGCACATATGCTACAAAACAGCCTTTGCAACAACAACACTCCAAAGACACTTCTAACCTGGATTGAAACATTTCAGCTTTTTGAATGCATTGAGCAACAGAGGAAAAGCCATTACTGAGATGGTACAGGTCTTAAAAAGCTCATGTGTGCATGCTCTCCCATGTGCAATGAGCTAGTTTGTTTGTTGAAAACCTTCCAAGTGGCAAAAAAAGCAGCTGCTATCTCAGCAGTCTCAGGGGGCTAGTTAAATATAGAAAGATAATCTCCTGCAATATGCTGAGGGATTAGGACGCTAAAAAGCACCGGCATGGGAAGACGATAACGGCGTATAGTTGTGGACAACAAGAGGCCTCCAGTGTATTGTGGGGAACAGAGAAGTATGCTTAATATCAGGCTAATCAGTATGCAGATCAGGAAAAGCAAACAGCAGTTGTGCAATGACACGTCTTTGTAATTTGCCACCGCGCCCTCTGTCTAAGAGCTACAAATGACGATGATGACAACGACAGTTCATCTTTGGGCTATTAGCATTGTCTCCCAAGGCTTCATTGCGGTACTTTAAGAGAACATTACCTGCAGGAATGCTACACTAAAGCAGGGTATGTGCTATCTGTGGCTTAATCAATGCCATTTGCATATGCAGGATAAAACTAATCCTCATCAAGGGGAAGGTTTCACACCTGAGGCCATTTCTTGTCCTTCCCACACCATCCCAATCCTCATAAATGATCTCTTGGCACCATTCACCTTGCCAGGAAGAGAACAAAACACACTGTGTGCAGAGGGAGGGGGACACTACAGGGATGTTTGGACTATGAATGAAAGTGTGATGTGATGCACAGAAGAAAAACTTCTGTCAGGCCTGGCTGAGTGTTTTGGGGGGTGATGAGAAGACCGGGGATAATGCTGCTGTGTCTGAAAGTCAACCCAACAGCAAGCTCCAGGTGAATAATAAAATGTGAATCTGAAGGAATCAGGTTCAAAGTGAAAGGGACCACAGTGAGCTTGGCCACCAGCCTTGCTGACTGGGATTGGACCAAGGTTGTCGAAAACAGCCAGAGGTAACAGCTCTCCTGCTGATTCTTGGTTGTGCTACAGTGCTACACATATTTTAAAGGGTCAAAAATTGCAGGTACCACAACTGAAGGCAACCTGAGAAAGGAGGTGGTATTCCTCGGTCAGGGGGATTTGTGTCACATTAAAGGAATGCTGAGCAGAAAAAAAACTGGGTTTCTAAACATCCCTTAAGGCCCTGCATTGTGGAGGCAACCCTTTCCATCTTGAGCACTTCATTCTTTATACGATAAGCAAATTTACACTGGCAGACAAACGTGACATTTTCCTTGAGCAGGAAAAGCTTAACAGCCAGCTTGATAGGTGGGCAAGGTTGATAAGACGACAGCTGGGGACTGAAGAGAGTGGAACAGCACCATAAAAAGAAGATGACAGAAATCAGTAGGAGAGCGATTTTTTTTCTTCCTTTTTATTTCCAGACACCTATTTTGTAAGGGTGAGGTGAGAGCAGGAGTGACCTGCCTTCACTACCCAGGTGTTCCTCTTTATGCCTGCCTCTTTATGGTAATGCCTACCTAAGGGTTGCTTTTGGTCGGCTTTTATAACCGAGGCTCATGTAGTTCTCAGCAAACTCAGTGTTGCTTATCACTTGTGTGAGGCAGAGCACCAATTTCTATGACAAATATGTACAATGCCTGGCAAAAATATTAATAACACTCAGATACTTCACTTTTTATTAGATTACTACCACAAAAACTGAATTTTAAATCTGTATTTTATGTCATAGACCAGCATCAATTCTGCTATTTTTCTTTATCACACAAGGTTTTTAATTAAAAATATCAAAATGGGGGCATCAATTTGTATTTACCACAGTTTAATCTCAGACCCCTTAATAAATTAAAAGAGAATCAGTTGGCAGGCACACGGCACTTCTAAAAGAGTAGCAAAGACCCTCAGCTATGTAATTTGTATTCAGGCCAACTATTACCCATGTACTCAACACATTTGGTTATTTATGGAATATAACCAGATGTTATTTCACATTATTTCCTGCATCACACATATTTTTCAATATGCCACTTCCTAATACATAACAAAAAATAGTATGACAACAGGTTGTTTTGCATTTAAGCTGTAGGTTGCAACAAGACAACATTTTTAAAAATTCAACGGGTGTGGACACTGAAATAAGTTTTTTATCTTTTTGCTGCCCCTAAAAGTTGATAATCACAGCAAGAAATTATCTCCTATTTTATTGTCATATGTTCCCTAGTAGATTAAAAGGAAAGTGTGTTTTTTTATTTTCTCTTATTTTTCTCTTCACTGCTCTGCCTGTGGAGTTGCACAAAACCTAGAACTCTGTCTCCTGCTGCGTGTTGCTGTGAGGCATGCTGGTGTGATGTAATGCAACGTGAAGTTCTCCAGGGCTCAGCAACGCCATACGTGAGATGCTTTAACATCACCAGCCATCATGAATAATAGGTAGAAGAAACCTGTGTAGTTCAGCTTAGAAATGACAGCATTGGCCAAAGTCTCTCTAAATCAGATTGATGATCCATTTTCCCTGCCCAGACTGGAGTAATGTAAGGGCCCGGGATCCACCGAGGCTGCAAAGAGACAGATGGGACCTTGTCTGCCGTGACCTTGCTGAGCTAATATTTCTCCCAGGCCTTGTCTGTTGCTTCATCATTAAAGGTGCCAGGACTATTTACATTGGGAGAATACTTCAAAGATACTGTTTACTTGGACAAAACACAAGCGGGGTGAAGAAAAACCTCAGCAGCTGGGCAACAAACATAACTGCTATCCAAATGGCCAGTATCGTGAGAGTGCTTAATATGTTTCGGAGATTCATTTGGAAACAATATATTTCAATCCACATGTAGTAAGGGCAATCGGTGTGTTCATAACCCGGCCCTGGGATGTTTATTTACAGTGTAACACTTGGCTGAACAACAAAAACGTAAGTTTTGATGATAGTGCTAGCAAATGATTCACTCAAATAGATGGTAAAAACACCAATTATGGAATATCATATGATAATAATAATTTAAAAGTAATAAAGCAACAATATTTAGCTCATATCCTGTCTTTAAAACAGCTTAAGATTGTGCTCCAACTTTTCTTCTTCCTTTATTTCTATTTGTGCAGATGCTATAGAGACAGGTTGATGAGGATCTTGTGAGACATCAGTTCCTCTGTGGGTTTAATCTCATGGTTTCTTCTGTCTTTTCTGTGTTTTGTTGTCGGGTACACAATCTGTTGCAGAACGTCTTGCTGTTCTTGTCACTCGAGACACCTTCTTCTCAACTGCAGATGGTTTACAGTCAGAGCTCAGTGAATTTGGGTCAGATCAGATGGATTTCTTGCGGTACAGTTTAAACTGGCGTCATGTCCAAATGCCTAAAAGTTTTCCAAAGTTAATATGATTTAAGAAAGATTTCAGAGTGTGAAACTTTTGTTTTAGACTTACATAATTTTTTTTATATAAAATATTAATTTATTTTTAAGTTACTTGAGCAAAAGATGTTTTATGCAAGAAGAAGAAACCTACAAATGATTCACTTTTGGCAAAAATTATGCAGACCTAATTTAAACCCTAATTTCAGCTGCCTCTATTTGTTGTGATTAAAATGTTCAGGTTGTTCATACAATGTAAATATGTAGTTGGAACTAGAAGAAGCCAGTTATTGAAATACAGTGTCCAAACTTAAAGTAGCACAGTGGCACAATTGGTAGTCCTGTTGCCCTGCAGCAAGAAGGTCCTGGTTTTGAGTCCAGGGGTCATTCTGCATGAAGTTTGCATGTTCTCTCTGTGTGTGCGTGAGTTCTCTCTGGGTACTCCAGCGTTCTCTCACAGTACAAAGACATAACTGTCAGGTTAATTGGTCTATCTAAATAAAGTATGTGCATGCATAGATGTTTATCCTGTATATCTCTGTGTTGCCCTGAGATGGACTGACGACATGTCCAGGGTGTATCCTGTCTCTCACGCAGTAATCACTGCACATAGGCACCAGCCCCCTTGCTCCCCTGCAAGGATAAGTGTGTTAGATTATGTGTGTGTGTGTGTGTGTGTGTGTGTGTACTGCTCAAAAAATAAAGGGAACACTTAAACAACACAATATAACTCCAAGTAAATCAAACTTCTGTGAAATCATTGGTTAATAAATTTNTTCAACTTTGTACAGAACAAAGTATTCAATGAGAATATTTCATTCATTCAGATCTAGGATGTGTTATTTGAGTGTTCTCTTTATTTTTTTGAGCAGTGTATATATATATTCCATTGTTTATCATTAAATCAGACTAAACTTTACCTGGTAAAGTCAAATAATTTCCACTTGCTTATCACAATTGTTGGCTAGACTTTTGCTCCATTCCTCCCAATAGGACTTATGTAACAGTGATCATTATAGCAAATGATAACTAAATCTATGAGATATATTTTAATTTAATTAATTATTATTTTTCTAATTTAATCTGAGAGCTACTTTTAAACATTTTCCTGATGGAGGCCATAGAAAATGCAATGGGGAGGGTATGCCAATAATTGACCTGTCCTGTTTATGCAAAATTCAGGCAAGTTTTAACTTTTAAAAGGATTATGAGGCACATACATTGGACAGGAGGAGGTGTGAAAAACATACTTTTTTAGAAGGACACTTTTTTTGTCAAGAGAAAAAAAGGGCAGGTGTAGCACCACCTAGTGTCTCTCTGTGTGCGTGTGTTTAAGTCTTTGTCCTAAAATGTAGTGCTTGTAAATATCTGCTTTCAATCCGATTTTGTCTTCAGATGGAGACTCTCAGTGAGATTACCTGCATATTTAAAGACAATGCCATAACTTGGTATGCAAAAGATCTTATATTCTTTAAGACTGTAACTCCTTTGAAATTTACTTCGAGGCAACTACAAGAGAAATATGGAAGTTTAACTATTGCAAATACTTAAAAAGGACTAGAATAACTGCTGTTTGCTAATGAACAAAACTGCATAATTTCTGTTGGGCAAGCATCATTCATGGTGCACACAACACTAAGGTCTTCTCCAGTGTTAAACCAACACAGTTTGCACACCTCACAAACACATTCAATTTAATGATGTAATATACAAATTAGAGTCTGTAACACTCTGTAGAACAAGGGCCTTCAACTCCAGACCTTGAGGGTCAGTGTTCTGGAACATTAAGATGTGTCCCTGGTCCAACACACCTGAATTAAATGGCTGCATTACCTCCGCAGTATGTGTCAAGTTCTCCAGAGTACTGCTAATGACCTAAATAATTGATTCAGGTGTGTTGAAGCAGAGACATCTAAAAGTTGCAGGACACCAGCCCCCGAGGCCTGGAGTTGAAAATCCCTGTTATAGATTACAGGTAGAGAAAATACTGTCAGCTGTTTTCCTTGTTTTTACGATGTAATTTAAAGTTCAGAGGCCTTTTTCTTTTAAGGTTTTTTTTTAAGGTTAAAGAAAGCTATGCTTTAGTTCACCATTTTCTCAAAGCAGACATTTGTCTGCTAATATTCATACAAATATTTTGGCTTCCTGACAATAACACGCAGAACCTAAGCTACAGTGTTGATCGTCCAAACGAGTGACAAGTAAAACAGACAAATCACTCCATTCTTATGACTGTAAACAACTGACATTATCTTCTAGACAGCCGGTGGTTACGGGAGGCAACACAAGTCTTAAATGCAACTTGTCTTTAATACTCTGTAGAAGAGGCATCTGTGACACCGTGTTTGATGGACAATGAAAAAAGTGCTTTTTAAAGCACATTCATTGAATATGGCTTTATTTTTGTGAGTCACAGATTTTATGAATTATGTATGTCTGTGCCAAATAACTTATTGCCAGCAGAATTTTGATTTTGCTCTCTGAGCCTCAACCGCACTACTTATCTTGTCATGAATGTCGGCGCATATAAAAATGTGTATTTTTACCTTTTTCCGTTAGTACCTACTTAGTGTGGCTCAACTTGGTTGACTTACAATGATATTGTGGTAGAAGCCCCTTATTAAGAATCTACTTCACTTACATATGAAGTGTGTGTAACCTTAAGTTTGTATCCACATGTGTAACAATTTGTTTACCTTCGCTTTCTTATATTTTTCTAAAGTTTTAAGGCTCTCCATTAATGCAGCAACAGTGTTATTTTGATAACTAGAGGGAAAACAAGCGTACACCATGGACTTATGATATCACACTGCAACGGATTCCTTGCCACCAAAGTCGGCTATGATTGTGTTCTAAAAAAAATACAGAATGAACACGAAAGTGTTTGGGCCAAATCCCCAACTAGCACTGCAACAGTTTTTAAATTATGCTGTGGAATTGAGGAACTTACAGAATATAATCTTCTGGCACAAATCTGTTTTCACTTATCTATTTTGTATTGATACAGTACATAATAAAATGTAGAAGAAGTCAGTCTTTTTCTGCTTTTTGTAAGACTTTAAGCCTCAGAATAAATCTTTCAATTAAGGAAGAATTGCAGAACTTTACTCAGATAGGAAATGTGGGTTAAGAAGCAGTCCTGCAGGTCACTGTTACCATCAGCCAGGAACACAGAGATAAGAAAATAATCAAAAAGGAATAGGCAGAGGGTAACTTCAGCTACACTGCACTGGCAGATGAGTACCCAATTTAATTCTTTTGGTACCTATTCTCCCATACTTTATCTATACCAACCAACACTCTGTCTGTTGGTGTGTTTTGCTTTTTGGAGACCTTTTAATCTTTTATAACCTTTCTGCTGCTGGAGTGCCAAACATGCAATAAAGTAAAAGAAGAGAATAAAAGCCCAAACTCTTTATATCTGCAGTTTCTTATCTCTCATTAGCCATGGTCTGTGATGAGAGCCAGGGCTTTGCGAGGGGGATTATCTATTGAAATATGGCTTCATTTTGGAAAGACTTTATCAGCAAAGCTATTTAAATTTTGATAATGAAGAACACTGTAAATCCCCCAAGTGCATTTACACCACAGCGTACACACAGAACAACAAGAGCAGTGGGTCGCAATCATTGTGTAATCATTCAGACAACAGCACACATACAAGTCCCTGAGCCTCCAGCAGCCCCACTGCTCCAAGGCAGCCCAGCCCCCAATATTTGCTGGGCTTATGATTTGTTCTGGGATCCAAGCAATAAGTAAAGGCTTCCTCATGGCCTTGTAGCCAGATTGAATTGCAAAAAACACGTTGCACCTGGTGCAGCAAGAATGGGAAGCAGAAGGCAGCAACACTGTCTGTACACACTACCTGATGGCTGAAACCTTATTGAAAATCTGATAATGATATTTGGGGAACCTAATGGTTTTCCTCTGCAGGCGACAATCAGTCTCACTCAATTCCATTTTCATCCCACTGTCCCCCCATCTCCCGTTCTCTTTTTCATCTTCTGCCTCTCCCTTCACAGCATGCGGCCGACAGAAATGTATGATATACAGATGCATGGCACAGTTTTAGAACCAGCGGCACCATGTCGAGTTGCCTTTGCATTTTGTTTTCAAGCAGAATTAGTCTCGGCGTTATTGAATAATCAATGAGTGTCACTGCAGGTGATCCACACAAGTTTGCTGGCTTGTTATGTTTATTCCATTACGTTAAAATTCATCAAATGGAAAACATTTGATGAGGGATTAAAATATAGATTCTTTGTCATGCTTGAAAGGGGAATTATTATTTTAAAAACTATTTCACCATATTAAACTAATTACTCTGTTGCAGTAAATTTCAATACAAGGTATGTGTTCAGTGCCTCTGTTGAAAACAAAGGTGTAATGACCCATTTTTCCCATGGAGAACATAAGATTTTCCTCTAATGAGCTCTAATCATGCCATATAGACTTTATCTGAGATGGGAATCCACATATAAAGCCTTGTCTATAAGCTGCTTCAACAGCAGACACAAACAACACATCACCTCATCGAATGAGCTCAAGGCTTTCAACTCACTCTGGCATTTTCATTGTAACACATTCACAATAATTAACAGGGCTACGTTTTTTTATTGCGATTAATAATGGAGTAGAAGATGGCGTTATTGAGCCTCACATTAAATTGCACTCATTAAATTGACTTTCCTCAACACACCAACTTGGAGTTCCATAAAGCAGGACTGCTGAAAGGTCAGTGTGATCGTTATATAATTTAGATGAAGAACAATTATGAAATGGTGTAATAGGAGAGTTTTTTAATGAGCGACATGAGAGTGACATCTCCCTCTCTGTGGAGCTAATCTATCTAATTGTTAAAAGATGAAGATCCACTTCAGAGATCCAGCACAACCCAGATATGTAACTTAACCCACTTCTCAAAATTACTGCAGCTACATAGTAATGCATTTTTCTTGAATTTGTCTTTTTCATGCTCTTGTGGATTTGCATACCTCTCAAACTTACACTCTCTACTTTGATAGTTGTTTTGTGTGTTTTAAAGGGCGCTGATTAAGGTGCATCAATATAAAAATGGCAATTTAAGAAGCTGGTTGGTCCTTTTAGATCATTTTTTCTGAAAGTGACAATAATCTAACAAATAGTCAAAGCAAACCTACACCCTAGTTTTCAAGCAGCCCAAACTTTGTATGCATCACAAACTTTATACAAATACATATCAGATTAAATTCAAAAGTTTGCTTGCAGAAACTAAATCTGTTCAAACCAGACTGTATGCTTCTTCTCACCTCCTGAACATACAAATGAAGATTTGATTCTAAAATACCAACACTGAGCAAACAGTATCTGTCTGGGCTGGTAAAAGTTGGCAACATTTAAAGGAGAAATTATGTATGCATTAGAAGCAACTGCCCATTTATGTAATTTGCAGCTATAATAAACTGTCCTGCTCTCTTAAAGACCAGAGTTTTTTGATTCAAGCAGTTAACATGACAAAACTGTTTATCTTTTTTCTCTTTTCCTAGAGAAAAATTCTAATGTATTAGGTACGTCTTTAAAGCATCACTGACAGAGTGAACGGTATTTAAAGGTGCAATGCAAATATAATTTACTAGCATATTTAATGTAATCAAATTTTTAATTTTTATTGTGACAAGATACTAGAGGTATATCTTGTACTTTTTTTTTTTATCTAGGAATGAATCGAATGAAAGACTCATTCAAGTATCCATTACAATCAGAAGCTCTAAAATAAAAACATCACCATCACACATTGATTTTGAACCACAATTCTGAATGTCAGACCTTCCTGCTGCAGTCAGAGGTTTTGCTTAAAATTTTAAGGAGTGACTAAATCTTGTCAGCACCTGGAGCTCTATGTGGGGAATATGTTTCTCTATATCTTTGATCACTTCTACACCTGCTGTGTTTGTGACTGAAGGGAGAAAAACTGTGTTGTGATGCATAAGCAGGTGCAAACTGCTTGCATCTGCTGGACCTGATGAATTTGTGAGTCAAGCACAGAAATAAAGCATAAATAAATAATAAATGTAAAATGTGCAAAAACAGAAGTAATTTGCATCGCTTTGTGAATTTGACGCGGAATTCTAAGCAAACTTATGTAAATCATGCATGCATAATTGAGCTACAAACTCAGCTTCTTCTTTTGCATTTTAGAATTATAAAAGGTAATATTTACATTTAAGTTTTCTTAAATAATAATGTACAGAGGGTGGGTATGTTGCTTTTGAATTTGAGTATTTTTGCTGCAAACTGTTGTAGCATACATTAGTGCATATTGAGTTATACTCTACTTGTGCATAATTATTCAATTAATTTGTCTTATGTATTCTGATATATCATTCAAAGAGTTTACTTACCAATCAAACATATATATATATATATATATATATATATATATATATACCGTATATAGAATACAATGCATTTTATTCTATTCTCTCTAAGCGTGTCTCAGTAAACAGATGTTGTCTAAATACTTCATTTGAAAAACAAATCACCTCTGTCTGCTTTTATCATCTAAGCCTTCTAATTAAAGTGAAACCTTTTTTTAAGCTGTTGTGATCTAAAGAAAGTTGTTCATGTTTTTAACAACCAACTATTGTAATGCTTTCTATGTCGGTGCCACCCCAGTCATTTCTAAGTCCCCTCCAACTCGTTAAGAATGCAGCAGCTCACCTTTTAACTCACACTCCCAGAGGGGGGAATACATTTCAAACTATTAATATTTGCTTTAAAATCTCTTAACAGCAGCTACTCATCCACATTAGGTCCTCAAGGTCAGACAGTCAATATTTACTTTTAGTTATACAGGCAAAGTACATATGTTAGGATATAGTTCTGTGGCAGCACTTTGATTCTAGAATTAGCTTCCACAAGATTTTTGATCTAAAGCTGAACGTTTCAAAGCTCAAGACAGCTTTTATGCAGGTTCGCTTTTAACACTTAAAAATGTGGTGGCAATTCTGGTTTTAGCTTGGTTATTCAATTTTTGTTTTATCAATCTTGCTTTTTTACTAGATTATTTCATATATGTATTTTATTAAACACTTTAGTCACTAACATTGCAAATGTGTAAAAGATAATATCAACACATAAATAAATGATGACCCATGGCGAAATCACATCATTGCAGCAGTGACTGTAAAAAAGCTTACCTGGCTAGGAAACCTTCTGCTCTCCAAGGTTTTACCACTTCCCATTTCCATTTCCTGTGGGTGAAAAAAATCCCCAGTAAACTAAAACTTTTTCTCCTTCTCCCTCTTTGTCAAAGCCTAAAGCCTCCAGCCCAAGCAAGGACAGAGTCTCTTAAGAGGAAAATCTGTGAATCAACATCTCAGGTAAACTTTTTCTTTATGTCTGAAGGAAACATGAAGAAAGATGGTTGTCTTGTCTACCACTCATTATCCTGTCTCTTATGCAGAGTTTGACCAAAAGTTACCCCCAAAAAACACCCCTATTCTTGCTTGAGCATTTTTATTATTATCATTGTAAATAAAGAGTGTTATACCTTTTCATGGTTTCTGTTTTGGATCCAGAACGTAATAAGAACATTACACAAATTTGGAGACCTAATTTCCATGAAAGCGTCACTTGCTTTAAAATCTTAGGCTCTCACCCAGATACCAGGACTGTAGTCCAGTTCTGTCCCTGTCTCCTACTCTCCAATGAAGGAGTCTCAGCCTATTTCCTTGACAAGCTGTTTCAGTAGCTCTAAGGAATTAAAGAAGGCAACAGGGGTTTCTCTCCAGCGGACTCGGATGAAACAATTCTTTCGAATCTCAGCCAGGATCACATCACATTGTAATAGCTGATATATTAAAAGGTTGCGTTGAGTCAAGGGACATAGACAAGTTGATCATAAGAAAATTGTCTTTTTGTAATGAAAAATCTTGTCTTTCTCAGAAAAACTTGCAGATAAAATGGTGTAAGATGTAAATCAAGGAACAGGGTTTAGGAATAGTGTTGGTAGGTGATATTAACAAAAAAATCGAATTAGACTTTAGTGTGGAGCAGCCTATCTTGATGAAAGCAGAATTTCACATATCTCACCTGTTCTTATGGGTCTTGTTCCTCTTCTTATAGGACTTTGGGGGGTTTGGTGGGCTTCTTTTTTGACTTCTGTCTTCTCGAATTGTCTCCCAGGTCTTGGACTGTTGCCCTAAAGAAAATAAGACATGGGCACACAATGACATACATATCACGAGGCAATTTGCATAATATGTTGATGCAGATGTCAAATATTTGAGTCATAATCTTCAACTAATTTTCATCAAGCTTGGAGATTTTCACACAAAATTCTAAACTGTAATCTAAGCTCACCAAAATAATACTTTATACCTTACAAATGATGATTACCATTGTAGCACAATCATTATTAAAATAACTTTATGCATTTTCATAATCATTGAAGGACAGTGTATTAGTTAAACTGCACAACAAAGTAATCAATGCTACAACAATAGCTCTAAAATAATATAAAATGCCCAGCTTTCTCTGTTTGCACATGTACTCTTTGTGAATTACTGCCAGCCACAATCAATCTCAAGGCCTTAGCTGTACGTCTCCCAATGAAAACAATAAACTCCCTGCAAGGTGCAATTAGAAAGAACATTGTAATTGACCTAAAGGAGGAATCGAAAGCTTCACAACTGAAGGCAGCCTAATGCTACACAGGCTGATTGATTGGATACATTTTGGTCCCAGGCAACATCAGAAACCTAAAAGAAAACTTGTGCTGAATAATTTTCTAAATGCCAGGCTGAATATAAAGTTGATTCCCCCCACCGTTTGATGGAACATTCAGTGGACATCCTTGTTTATTTCAGGGGAATTATGCAGAAGTAAATTTTCCAGAAATGATTTCAAACTGAGTGGGGTGAGCATAAGAAAATAAAATTGTCTTTGCACAGCGAGTCTCTGTTGGGAATCATTGGACAGTCCTTTTCTGAAAATAAATGAAAAGCTGATACAAAATTTCATCTTACACCGGCAGCAGCCTTTGCAGTCAAGCTGCTCTTTGTAAATGTAATGGGTACAGTTTAGAAATGCACAAACCTGAATTACGGTTTTAAAAAAGCTGCTTGCAATTCTATGCTCTGGCTTTATACACTCACCAGCAAACTGTTGTCAGCTCATCTTCCTTAAGTCATCTTCTTCAGAAACAACTTGAGTAATGTTGTTTGAGACCAATAAAATGTGACGATTTTATTCAATCACGCATATGCGTCTCACAGGAATGAATCATGCTGATTGCAGATAGTTCAGTGGTTCCTGGTAATGGCGTCTGTGGTTAAAATAGGTCAGCTTGTAAACATTAATCTGCCTACAGTATCATTCAGTATTGCACACAAGAAAATGGAACTACAACTAGGTACAATGCATGCAGATCCAGGTATGTATATATATATATATATATATATAAATATATATAT
>CAEFZX010016024.1:0-24308 GCA_903066825.1 Alfaro cultratus | reverse complement strand
TGTATACAGAGCAGAGACTCTAACCCTACCTGTCGCAGCTCAAAGCCCCAGTTTGTGAATAAAAATATTCTTGCCCATAATTTGATAGTTAGAGGCACAGATCCGCCCCCTCCTCCTCACCATGGACCTGGAGTCTGAACAACATGGTGGCAGAAACTGAAAATCATTATTAGACTGAGGGCAGCCAGACTATTTTATTTTGCTAAATTATTATATTTAGCTAAACATTATTGCTGAGGGGCACAAGCAGGCCTTCTGACATACAGATAAAAATTTAAAATAAAAATAAATAAATCTCTATAGGGGCATAGGAGCATCTAGGATAAAAGCGGCAGAACCCCCCCCCCCCCGGACGTGCCTGTGAGAATGTAACAAATGTTGCAACTTTTGTCCCCAATTGAACAGAGTCTACTGAACTATTACTAACTAAATACTCCTAAACAATGAAAAAACAAAAATTGTTGTGTAGAAATCTATGCACAATCAAATGTTCTAAAAGATGCAGAAAAGTGTTTGGATTCCATAATCAACCACTTATTCTTTACCTTTAAGATGTTTTTTAATCCCTTGTTGTTTGGGACGTCACACTCACACCATGATGATAACGTACAAAAACAAAATCAAGCAAAATTAAAAGAAAAATCAAAACACACCAGTTTCCAGCCTTTGCTGTATTTTAAATTTTTTTCACGATTCTGCTCATGACATTGAGAACATGTGAAGGGTTGTACTCCTAATCCCATAATTTATGCAAAAATCCACTTAGATCTGTTGCTGGTCAACATGCAGTGTGAGTTAGGGGCAAACCCTCTGTTACAGCATGGAGATATTTCCTTTGGTCATGTCTATTGCGTTGTCTTTGGGGTGTGTGTGTCTTCTAAGGTAACCCGTCCCAGCCCACCTCCCTCCACTATATGAGTCCCTACCAGATGAATGCATATGCCATGGCCCTGAAAGCAGTGGGGGAGATTATCCAGGACTACGACAGTGACAAGCTCTTTCCTGCCTACGGTTTTGGAGCTAAGCTGCCCCCTGATGGCAAAATCTCCCACGCCTTCCCACTGGTAAGACGGACACACGCACACAAAACATATAAATTCACACTTGCGGAGCACGTCCGTGCAGTCGGCTTGGGCCAAGACGTGTGGCTACAACAGCAGCTGGGCACACGAGTTGAGACGATAGCTCATCTGCCTGCCAGCGGGAATCTCCCGGCAACTTCTCTCCTTCCTCCTGGCTTCCTCCCGAGGGGATGAAGGCAAACTGTCAAACATTGCTGGATGCTAAGCTGAAGTCAAACTAAGGGATGTGTATTGTCAGATACAAGATAACTCTTGATGACTACAAACTTTTTATTGTATAGGCAAAGATTATTAGGTAAATGAACACACAATTTTAAAGGAATACTTCAAATTCAGTAGTTTTTTATTGTATTATAGATGAATATGTTGTCGCATGTTATGATGGGAATAATTAGAAACAGATTTACTTTTAACTCTTCACCACAGACTTTTACCTTAAAATACTTGTTTTTTAGCAGCCAGAGACAGTGGTGTGCACATTTCTTGCTATGTGGGTGAACATTCAGAAGCTAAAGTGCTCATGGGAAGCCAGGG
The DNA here is from genome assembly GCA_903066825.1 of Alfaro cultratus. Lineage (NCBI taxonomy): Eukaryota > Metazoa > Chordata > Actinopteri > Cyprinodontiformes > Poeciliidae > Alfaro > Alfaro cultratus. The sequence goes on along the minus strand of CAEFZX010016024.1, from coordinate 22,692 downwards.
ATTTTTATTTTTGTTTTTGGAAAAAATAAAAATAAATAAATAGCTTTAGTCTCCAAAATGTCTGAAGATCTTAAACCAAGTTTCTGCGGAGGACCCATCCTGCCATAAACAAGAAGAAAGATACAACAAGAACAACAAAAAATGTAAATAAATCTTTTTTGTGAATATATTTGTGAAGGAATAAAATAAGATAATACAACGGCTCCAAAAATATATTAACAAATTGTCCTCTCTAATAGAAAAGAAAAATATATTAAAAGCAAAATTAGAAAAATCATACAGGGATAAATTAGAATAGATAAAAAGATAAAAAATAATTAAAAAGTATGAATTTAAGTCTGATATTTTGATAGTTTTTTTTATCTTGTTGCACTTGATGGTACATTAATTCATTTGTTGAACTATTTTTGTGGTGAGTAATTAACTTATTAAGCTTTTATGTATTTATTTGTGAATTGCCTAATAATAGCAGGATTGGTCTTCCATACATGACAATTCACCTGTTAGTATTACTTTCAATTTCTTTTAGAAGCAGGAAAAACTGTGTTCCAAAGAGGATTTGTTTTTTCCTGCTGATAAGGGTGTAAGAAAATGGATGGAATAAGTGAAGGTCTGAGCACATCGGTGGTAGATTAGATAATCTAACCACCTTCTCTCCTGGTGATCTGTCAGAGTTGGTTTATGGGTCATCTATCTGTTTTTTCTTTTTAACTGAACAGAAATACATCAAGTTCTGTAGTATATCTTCATATTAAATTGTCAAAGTCAAGCTAGCATGGCTGACCTTTGCCCCTCTCCCCAGCTATTTTTTTTTATTAAAACCTTTTCCTGATTTATGAAATGTGATACTGTTGAACTTTATCTAGTAGTTGTAGTTTTGACAGTATCAATTAATTGCATCATGTCTGTACACAATCGGCCTTTTTCCATTAGAATAGTTTCCTTCCTATGTGTGCCATATTGTTCTTCTCTGTGTTGCAGAATGGCGACGGCGATCAGCCAAACTGCGTGGGCATAGAGGGAGTTCTGGAGTCCTACTTCCAGAGCCTGAGGACAGTGCAGCTGTACGGACCCACCAACTTCGCACCAGTTATCAACAAAGTAGCAAAGTAAGCTCAAAGAAATCCAACATTTTACGCTGATGACATAAACATTCCTTTCAGACGAATCCCACCACTTGAAGCTAGATATCAACTCAAAGATCAGAATAGCTTGGGGAGGGCTGTGACTGTCTGATTCATATTTTAATATCTGAAACTTAAAGGATTGAGAAGAGTATCTATTTTTTCACAAATTTCTCTCTCTTGGTCTGTTCTTGTTTAACAAAATGGTAGACTTTTTAAAATTTATTTCAAAACTGTTAAGGACAGATCACTCAGCAGTGGTACACCTACCACAGAGTGGGGGTGTACTTTCTTTTTGTCATGACTGTGAGCTAAAAAGATTATAGCTTCATAAAAGGTATCAGTAAAAAAATCCCACATCCCCAAAAACCAGGACTGCTATTAAATTTAAGGAGTGAAATGGTGCAAGACATTTGTGTTTGGTTTTACCTTTTGTGCTCATTTATTAATTTTTCATAATTGATTTGCACTTAATTCCATTGATTTCCATGTTTAGCAGAAGTTTAACGTTGTTGGTAAAATGACCTTACCAGAACATATCATCACTCTGGGTTTCCCAAAATAAACTAAAGAGGCAACAAACAACACATTTTTTTAAGGTTTTGCTTCTGTATAAAGATATCAGTGAATTCTAAATTCTGTGAAGTTTTTGTTTAAATGATGTTTAATTTGACTCCCCATACCAGGCAGTGCAGCCGCTAAAAGGAGGTGCTTTTGTTATTGTCTCTTCTAATCACATGAGACGCAGATCAAAATGGATTGAAGTAAATTCTTGACTGTTTCCAGTAAATCCTGTGACTAATGCAAGTTTTTTCTTTCTGTTAGTATTTTGCTGTTGCAGGCTTTTCTTGCATTAAAAATTGTTTACTGCGTCCTTCTCTTCTGTTTGGGGAGTGGAGATCTTTTCATTATCCCTCAAATTTGTCCATTTTTGTCTGCTTTTATCTACATTGGCCCTAGTACTCACTGTAAGTCATAATCTTGGAATATTTTTGACGCAGTAAGAGTAAAAATTGCTTTTCTGTTTAAAGAATTAGCTCATGCTATAGTGGCGGGACTACTAACATGTTAATTTTGAGTAATTGACTATGGAGATTTAAACACATTGAAAATTTGAATGCAGTTTTTTTATTTTTTGTGCTCACATGTTTCTGGTACATCAGTAAATCTGACACACAAACGACATTCACATATATCAGTGAAGGACAATGAAGCTGCTTCTCTCGTACCACTGAGGGTTCATTCAGCTTCAAAAAACAATGTGATGGGACGCTGGAAGAGATTAAAACTCTTCTAAAAGGAGTTAGCCTGTCAGAGAAGCTACACAAGCCTAAAATAGCATCTTAATACTAAACATGTAGAATCAGCACAGAAGTGCCAACGCTAATGTCAGAGTCCACACTCCACATTTCCAAAGACGTTCCATAAATAATCCGGAGTTCCTGAAACACTGGAAAGCTGAATGGGTGGAATAACACTTTGAACCAGTCGGATGGTGGAATAACCTGAAAAACATATTAGAACAATAAATATCTTTTTGTTGCGCTCGTTCATATGTCTATTTATTCAAAACTTTAGCATTAAAAAGGTTTTATTTAATTAAAAATGTTGCTTATTTTGTTCTCAAATGTGTGAGAAAATAACTTTCTCTTGCAGAAAGAACTCTGTTCATCCAGTGAAGACATGTTGTTTTTGTTTTAGTCAAGGCTACGCAGAGATTGACAAATTTTTTCATTCTAACAATGAAGCTAAAAATCTCCTTGAAGACCACATATAAACGATACTTTAATTGACCAATTTCTGCCTTAAGCTACAAAAATCAGTCAGAGGACACATTACGCTGTCAATGAAAAGCCCATTAAATTATTATTATTCTCTACCTTGAAGGCCCTAATTGTTCACCGCTGATACAGAACTGATCGTCCAACAAGAAAGCCTTTTTAAGTGATGTGAGGTGGAGGAGGCTTTGACGGAAAAGCCACTCAGACTCACATTTCACTGACTTGTCATTCAAAAGGTGGTTTTGGCTGAAGCAGGACCAGCTTCTCCATTATAAGGTTCTAAACGGGAACATCATTTAGCAAATGAACACTCTCTATTAAGCATCATCTGTCTTTATCAAATTGTCAGTGGTCTTTCAGTTCAGAAAAAAAAAGAAAAAAAAACATGAATAGAAACTGTTTATAATTTCAGCTGTAAACCTCCTGCAGGTTTTAATTAAAAGAGCAGTTCAATGAAACAAAAGCAGGATATCCTTTTAATATTTTGTTAAGTGAGTGGTTTGAATTATTAGGCTGCCTTCTCTTTTGTCCATGTTCTGGTAGGAGAACTGGCCATGTTGAAACTGAACTCATTTCCCGTCACGTATTTCACATGAATATCATTAATATCTGGAAACATCAGAATTAGCCAAAAAGGGGAATCCAAATCCAATGCTTGGATTACAATAGGCATTTTTCTGAGTGGATTGTAAAAATGGAATACAATTTGCTTTCCTAAAAACTTATTGAATATCCCATTAAAATTCATAATGGAAACTGTGAAGAGGAAAACTGTCATCCTGTCTAGCGGTGCTGGGAGAGCATTAGTTCAGTCCTGCATTGAGGGAGCAGACAATAGCCGCTGACGTTTGAATAGGACTGTTTCTCCAGCTTGAAGTATTTATTTCATGGTCGCCCTATTTTCTTTCTCTGTTGTGTACAAGTGTTTGTTTGTGGCTTACCTTCTGCATCGAAATGTGTCCAGTCCCTTGATAAAAACAGCGTTGTCTCTTTGTTTAACCAGCTTTAGCTGAATTTAAATGAGGCTGAGGAGCTCCTGATGCTTTCATTTGAGGAAGAAAAACAACACAATGCAGTGATTCTTTTTGCCCAGCCAAAAACATCAAGGAACATCTGAGTCATTTTTTTTGTGTCAGCACTAAATTGTCAGGAATGCAGAGAACTAGGTGTTTAACTAAAACGCTTGTTTATTCCTTGTTTTAATGTGAAAAGTATGTTGTTGTTTTTACCATCCAGTCATTCCTAATCCCGGACAGAGCTGGAATGGTATCAGTTCTTGCTCTTTTTTTTTTTTTTTTTTTTTAGCAAGAAAGCACCAACTATAAAACTGGGAAATGATCTTTACTGGCTGGAGGTGAGCTTACTGAGACCAAACCACTTAACATGTATGAGCCTCATGAAAACCAGCAACCATAAAAAATGTTTTAAACACCGTCTTCAAGACTTAGTTTTGTTTTATTGAACCTAATCTGTGTAAAACAACAGCACACACTGACGTTTCTTACAAAAAGAAGGTTTAGTAACAAAACCCAGAAGCTGAGAAAATATTTTCATAAAAAGAAATTATTTAGCAATTAAATTCACAAAGTTCTCCCCTGCGCCCAGGAGGTCTGGACTTTGTAATTTCTCAGTTTTGCGTCTCTGGTAAGGCACAGATCCACCAGTGGACCAGAGCGTTTGCTACGCCAGAACGTATTCAGTAAATATGTTCCATAACTCTCTTTTGGAAATACAAAAACAACACCTCAAGCAAATGTAAAGTTTTGTGCACGATGGAAGAAGCTATTTCGAATTCTGCCGTTTCCAGCAACCTTTTCCAAAGCACATAAATAACATTAACAGACACACAGCTAATGTGTTCCACAGAACTCATTTTGTAGCTGCTGTTTTTAGCTGAATTTATAAAGATTGATTATTTTGTTATAAGCCTGATAGTGTTTATAAGTCCTGCCTGAAACAGAATCTACCATCTTAAGCACACCTGATAAACACCAGCATTTACTGTAATAACATTATGTATTGTCATAGCCCAACATCGCCCTACATGTACACTGTGTTAGATTTTCAGAACTTGATTCAACCTCTTTCCTGTTCCAGAGGACAGGCAGGTGCTCTTTGAGTTTCTGTGCCTCATCAGAATGTGAGCTTTAAACCGTGTGTGTGTGTGTGTGTGTGTGTGTGTGTGTGTGTGTGTGTGCATGTGTGTGTGTGTCCCCAGCTGTGCAGCAGAGATTACAGATGGCTCTCAGTACTTTGTCCTGTTGATGATCACAGATGGAGTGATATCTGACATGGTCCAGACCAAAGAGGCAGTGGTCAACGTGAGTGAACTAACACATATACACACAGCACATGTGCAAGGGAAGCAAAAGAAAACACAGCTAGAACCTGATGGGTTGCAGTCCTGTCATCTCAGTTAGCAATAACATATATATGTATATCGTTGCATCCCTTCATTGTGTTTTTTGTGCTGCTAGAAAATGAGGCAGAGTATTTTCTGACAAGTGTTATTTATTTGGTTTTGATAAAACCTGCTGCCTACAAGGTAAAAATTTCGAGATAATTGCTTTAAACCCCCAAAAGTTTCAGCTGTAAAACATTCAAAATAGTGTTGACATCTCATTGAACCTTGGCTATAAGCATTTTTCAGGGTGTTGCATCAGTTTAAAAGCCTTCCCCAAAGTGAATACAAGACATCCTACATCCTTCAGCTTTTGTCTGAAAGTTCCAGAATGTTTACCTGAAGGGCTCTTCCTCTTCTTTCCCACAAATTAGCACAGTTAAGAATCAACCCAGTTTGCTCCCAATAATTGGGAGTAAATCTGGAAAACATGACATGTTTTTATCTGTTTTTTCTTGCTTTCAGAGTTTTCATCAAAACTAGTTACAGTTTGTGTTGACATGAATTTAAATGTCAACACAAAAGATGTGCTTGTTGGTTGTAGAGCGATAGCCTCACCGGGAATTCTTGATTCTTGCAAGTTCCTAAGATTCCTTGATCAAAAATGCAAACACTCGATCACTACAAGCCATTACTAATGATGTGGTTTGATTGGAGAAGATTGAGTTAGTTGTCAGAGGGTGAGGCAGTCACTCTTTGGAAATGTTGAGGGAATAGGACAGAAGCCAGATGCTTTGATTTCTTCAGAAGGTCTGGAAACGATTGCTTGATGGAGGCGTAGGCTATGATGAAATTTGAAATGATTGGATCTGATTTTACCCAGTTGCTAACGTTTAGCAGTAACGTTTGTAGAATTGCAGCTACATTATAAATTTACTGGAAATTGTATGTGCTGTAAGTGGGAAGTAGGGCCACAACATCTTTGCCACCAATAAAATCTTTTAAACATTCCTTTTGCGCCGATTTGAATTACTTAGTGTTTGGAAGAGTGGCCAACACAGACTGAACGGCTTCTTTCACTTTGTCCACTGCCATCGCCGCATTACTACCATAGGCAGACCACCATTCTAAAACAGTGCAGAAAATCTGCACAGACCAGTAGGAAGGCAATAACGAGGCTAAAACAAAAGTGCCATATTTTGAATTCCATCATGAAAAATTGATGCAGGTGTTCAGGAATTGTTCTCAAAAGTGAGTCTTAGGTGGGTTTCTTTATTGGTGGATGACTTGTTTCGTGACTTTTATCATCATCAGTGCAGCAGATAGATCGGGGGTTTCAGCTGTAGATTTTACACTGATATTTTGGGGGTAAAAAGTTGTTGAGCCAATAGGTGAAAGGAACTCATCAGCCTCCTTTTTCACATCAAATCAATGCCATCCAGATGGTATTGAGTTTGACGCAAAACAGTGTCGTTGAATAACTAATCTTTCTAGTATCAATTATATTGATATATTGATTACATTGACAAGCCTAACGACCAGTCGGCTTAATAAACTGAAATGATAAAGTTGACCAAACTCATCATCTCCAACATCTACTACATCTGCTGAATTTAAAATGTAGACAATCTTTAATATTTGTGGGTTTTTTTAACAGGCAGCATCACTTCCTCTGTCCATAATCATTGTTGGTGTCGGCCCTGCTGAGTTTGATGGTGAGCAGAATCATTTTTTTTATTATGAGTAAACATGACAGAGAAGATAAAACCGCTGTAGAAGTTTGTATCATCTGCTACTTAACATTTTAAATTGGCACTTGAAACAAATCTGAGTGGAATATGGGGTTTTCTGACAGCCAAAAGATTGGCTTAAAAATCCACTCTTTAGTGAGCTAATGTGAAGACTATTGGTGCTTACATGTCAACAAAAGAAAAGAGCCCTGGAAAATAGTTTATTATTTTCCCCTTGACTGTGGGACTTTCCTATAGAGAGGGTCCAAAGCATAACAATATTGGGACCTACATCTCTGAGGATTTCTTTTGGACTATTACACCTGGACACTCCAGTTTTAGAGGTTCCTCAGGAGTGTGAGGCTTAGCGCCTGCTAAAGGAGCAGGTTTGTAGGTTTTCCAGGCACATAGTGCCATTTTATAGCACAGTCACTCTAACTATGTTACCTTCAGTTGTTAAAAAAATTCTATATATGTCAAATATGACTGAAAATAAAATTAATTTCATAATTTAACGCTTTGCAATTGGGTGTCTGTCTCTTTAAAAACTCCTTCTCTTTCTGAAACTCCACCTTCAGAAAGTCATAACAACATCACTCTTCTATTAACCCTTCAATAATATTTTGATCTGCTGGATGTTATTTGATTAAAAAGGCAGTATTATGTAAAATCTATATTTTTGAGCTTTACATCATGATATGATGTTATTCCCTCATCAAAAACATACCTGGAATGTTGCCTTGATATTTGAGAAATCCTTTCATCGCCATGGCAACCATTCACCTTTGGAAAATGCCTGAGTGGACCTAGCTCAGCATGCACAGTTCCACCAGGTGTTTGCTAATTGCTGCTGGCTAGTTTGAAGGAGCTGAGTGGAGGAGTCATGGGGAGGGCTGCTCTGTGAGGCTGAAGCTCAGTAGCTTGAAAACTGTAGCTTCAAGGAGGAGTTGCGTCTCGAAGGCGGAGCTAGGTCCACTCAGGCATTTTGCAAAGGTGAATGGTTGCCATGGAGATGAAAGGATTTCTTAAATATCAAGGCAACACTCCAGGTATGTTTTTAATGAGAGAATAACATCATACCATGATGTAAAGCTCAAAAATATAGATTTTACATAATACTCCCCTTTTAATCAAATAACCTCTTGCTGTGTTATGCACACGCTTTGTCTGCACTGACAAAGATGAACTAATTTGCTTAGATGCTTAGAGTGCCTCTAACAGCAACCTGACCTTCTTTCTGATTAGTTTAGCTAATAATTGTATGGCCAATTATAGGAACTCGCTCTGCTGAAGTGTCTTCCCAATATGTGAGTTAATTTTTAAACTTTCCCCTTGTCCTGAAGTAGTTACCAGCATTGCACTGAGAAGGAGCTCATATGAGCAAAATTCAACAATATTCACACACACCACACAACATGGGGGCACATCAGAAATAACAGTTTCTTCAAAGATGTGACAGGACTTGATTTTCCACAAATTGCATATCGGTTTTTCACACTTATTACCCATGTACCATGCTTTTTTGATACTGAAAATATTTGGCAGGATAAAACAGTGTGGCAGGAAAGTTGAAGTTGAGCAAGTAAAAACTGACATACAAAGTCATGTTAAAACTGACAAATCACTTTAGCAATTCCTCAGTTAAGCATTTGTTTCTCATGGTTGTCCTGCTCTTCCTGCTTTGGTGTCCTTCCATAAAAAAATCACGATGAGACACCTTGAAGCAGTTCGGAAACAATCTTAATTAAAATAATTGGAAGAGTTCCACAAAACACAAAATTACCTTAACAAAACATTTCTTAATCCTATATAGCTGTTAAAATTATTGTAGAGATGTTCAGTCAATTGCCACAGTTAATAAACACAATAATTTACATGATGCATTGATGCATTTCACTGGGATTTTATGTGACCAACAGAAATTAGAAGATATGTGTACAGTAAAAGGAATGTGGTACAACTCAAAGAAAGTACATAAATTGAGCTTTTGTCAATCTGATTATTATTTAATCTAAATAACAGATTCAAAACTGTAAATCTCACATGTCTATTAGTTCAACAATTTAGCAGAAATAAGGTTTTTGATTTGAAATTGTTGCTTACTTTATCGATTCACTGTTTTTGATTTAAATGTGATTAATTAGTTACAGATTGTGCCATTAGCTTGATTTAAAAATGTTCTAGTCTACCGTATTTTCCGCACTATAAGGCGCACCGGATTATAAGGCGCGCCTTCAATAAATGGCCTATTTTAAAACTTTTNCTATAAGGCGCACCTTCAATAAATGGCCTATTTTAAAACTTTTTTCATATATAAGGCGCACCGCATTATAAGGCGCACTGTCGGCTTTTGAGAAAATTGAAGGTTTTTAGGTGTGCCTTATAGTGCAGGAAATACGGTACATAGTTCTACGGAAATACATTGACTACAAAAAGTAAAAGGGAATTGTACTACTGAAAATAAATACATCAACAGTGTGTCCTATAGATGAATTGGTGAAATAAAAAGTAAGCCCTGAAAACAAAAGACACCCGCTAGAATAGATCAGGCTTTCAGCTAAAGCCATTTACATTCCAGCATCACTCAGTCTAAGACACACAGAAGTGATGTTTTATAGCAGAAAAAAATCATTTAACGGTGACCTTGACTTTGGCTCGACTCTGAGGGGCTCAAACAGGAAAGCTGCCAGAGCAGCTGTGACATAATGACTTCTTTATGTTGGTTAATGCTCGGCTCCCCGTCCCGGAAGAAACGCTGTGGAAGGTCCATGAAGTCAAGTGTGTGGCCGCCACACAGCCTTTAGATCAATGAATTATTTCTCAGAGGAGACGGCTGGAGTGAGAGTGTGCACAATCTGTTTCAGATCAGGAGGGTGTAGCAACTTCACACTTCATCATGGTGTCGTATGGCCTATTATTTCCCACTTGTTTAAGTAATCGAGTGGCAGGAAGGTTGCGAAAGCACCAAGGTGTGTTGAAGGTCATGATGTCAATAGTACCCTACAGTCTTTGTGGCTCTTTTTTTCAAATTATTTCTGAACATGACTTCATGCAATAGTGTTTCCTTGGAATGTTTTCTGACTCTGTAGGAGTTCTTGCTAATGCAGTTTCACATTGTGAATCACTATCTTTTTATGGCAGTATTGCACTTTTAGGTTACTCAGGTCCTTTATAGTGCATACTATCATTTAGATTTAACTCTTCATGTACGAGAACAAATTTTCTCCAGCTGTTCGTGCCAAACTAATATCCGTGGCTTAACCAAAAATATATATACGGTAATTCTTTTTTCTCACTCTGTTTCAGCTAAGCTACACACAGACTCGTCAACGCAACCCACTGATAACTCGACTAGTGTATCAGGATTCAACACCAAAAAATACACAAACGTTTCCCACACAAGGAACAAGAACATTCAGTTCGTTAAAATATTAGGTTTTCAGACTTCATGTTTTTTTTTTTGTTTTTTTTTCAATTATTAAAAAGTGATTATCTGAATACAGAAGTGGTTGATTATATAAATTAAACACCGACTTTACTGGCTATCTGCATAGTTTGTGTTTGGGTCATCTTCTTTGTTTTTTTTTTAACTCAGCAAATTCCACAGCACATCTAGATGTTAAGTTTTCAAAGTCAAGCTAGCATAACTCTCCCTCTCATTTTTTTTTATTCAAACTTTTTCCTTTTCTCTCAATCTAGTTGTAGTATTGACAATTAGTAGCAAAGACGTATATCCCTTTTTCTAATATATATCACATGTAAATTTATGACTAATGGTAGTCATCATCGGCAAACAGCTTTCTGCCCTCCAGCAGGGAACTTGTGCATGTAGTCATGCTGCAATGTGTCTATAAAAGAAGCCCTGGGAAAGACTGATAAACCTTGAAATAATGTAACAATTTTACTCAACTTAAATTCAGATTTTCTAATCATAAATATCTTTGCTTGTCTTTATTTGTAATAGAGCATAGAAAAGAAAATAATAAATCATTCAGATTTTGAACTGATGAAACTGATTTTGATAAGTTGTAGACTGATTCTTGTATGACCTGAAAAAACTACACCTGTCAATCATGCTACATTTTTGGCAACTTCAAGCTGAAAGTTTTGTGAGGCCAGCTTGCAATCAAAGAATCATCTGCAATCAGACACAATTCTGTAACAGTACAGTTACAGAAAGTCCTGTTGCTCCCACGGTGTTACAACAGAATTTTCCCAATGAGTGGTCTAAACTTTATTTTCCAACCGGTGTGATTATGCCCTATTTTTTTTTCCCATGACGAATCCTATTTTCCATGTGTAAAGAGGTTTGTGTACCTGTTCCCGGTCCCCATGGCATGTCCCACTTCAGCAATTACGCATTGAACATGCAAAATCAACATCTCTAAGCTTCTTTTATTCTCTCTCCCGGTGGCTCCAGTACTGAGTAATTTTCCCCGTGTCGCTGTCTGTCCTTTCAGCGATGGAGGAGCTTGATGGAGACGAGGTGAGAGTATCCTCCAGAGGACGTCTTGCTGAGAGAGACATTGTTCAGGTACTCCTCATGATTATATTTAAATTTGCAGGTTTGTCACAACCGCTTTTCGGCAAAAAGAAAAACCACAGGGGGTACGTGCCCCTGAAGAGAGTGGGTCATTTTACATCAGGCATTCAAACACACAATAATATGACAACTGAGAGAAAATAAACAGGCCTACATTAATGTTTAGTTATATGGTTGAATATGGTTACTGTAGTCTGACATTTTTTCAGAGTTGTAAAACTGATGTCTCAAAAGAACTCAGCAGGGTCCTTTAATCGTGTCTTTTTAACTTGTTCAGCAGTTTAAACCCAAATGTGTTACATTGTTAAGTTCACAGGATTGTCTGACAATTTTATATTCAATTCACAAAATGAGGCAAAACACAATAATGGGTTCACAAAAACTAGAAATTGTTTCATAGACTGAGACAAACAGATACAGCTTTTGGTAAAAGTAAGAATCCCCATTTTTGTTTTTACAATAAAGAATTTATAAGTTAAACTGTTTTTATAGAATCTAGTAATAGTGTAGCTACATTAGTCTAGGTTTGACCAGAGTGTGATGTCACATGCAAGGGGTGAATTGAACACATCGTGGAAGAGTGACAATCTAATCTAATCTGTAATCTCACCAGTGATGTTTGGTGAAATCTGGGGTCAGGTAGTTAGCGACACACATGAAACATTCAAAAACATTTTTAAAAATTATACTTTCAGACTTGACCACAAACCAGACACATTTCTGTTTGCTAAAAACAGCATGCACTCATAAATTGTCTCCACTTTATAATACAAATGTGACTTGGTAATACGGTCAAAATTTCTAGCATCAAACCATGATTCACACCTCCCCAAAACAAACTGGGCTTTCCAGGCAGACCAAGTAAAGTTCGATAAAATGGAAGTAAACAGGAATAGAGAAAGAGAAATAAAACACAGGGATGGATGAGAGGGATGGAACCTGCTGAGCTCCATTTAAACCAGCAAGTCCTCTTCCTCTTAACTGACTCCAGCGACACACTCTGCAATCTGATTGGCTAGAGAATCCCACAGCTGTACTGAAGTTTCCCAACTTTCCCATTTGAAACGATAACTAAAATATTTTAAAGTTCATTCAGGACTCAAACGTGTCAATTGTTTTTTCTGATGGATACAAATTTAATGCCTTCTTGGTAGAAAGTTACTCAGTGCAGAGATATCAGTAGAGCCCACGGTTCCATGTACTGACTGCCTTTTAGTACACACATATTTTCATTTGTTTACTGTCTTAATTTTGTTAAATTATGAGTTAGCAGAACACTACAGACATAGCGCTCATTAAGTCACATCCTGAAGCGCTAAGCCAGACCTTGGCTGTACTGTGAAGCAGACCTCCAATCAGAATGTGTGGAGTATGTTGTAGGCACAATCACTGTGTTGCTAATTGGGAAAATGGGATGTATAATATCCAGTCGACATTTTTAAATTGGATCATTTTCAGTGTTTTGAAAATAATGAAAGGAACAGCAAATATGAGTAATTATTAATCTTTGGTTGCAGCCTTATGAGTCAAGGATGTGCCTTGTGAGCACGGACGGACTAGAAGGCTCTGCAGACCACTAGAGGCCAACAGAGGTCAAGGTCTATCACACCGGATAGAACCCAGATAGTAAAAATACTGGGAGACACACACTTAAAAACTATTAAGCTCTTTACTGAGCAAAAACAACAAAAACACAAATGTGAAGGAAACTTGAATAAACTAAGGACCCACAATACATCGGTTACTTTTTATATTAGTCTTTTTTTTAACATATTGGCATAATAAATTAAACTGGGCTGATATTAAATACCTATATTTATTCCACAATGTTGGCGTTTGTTTCTGGAGGGGAGAAGGTTGGTCATGGACCAAACAGAAACAATACAAACAGGCAGCTGTGTGGTCACTTTTTTCAAGGTCTCAAAAGGTTAGTGAAATGTGTTGCTTAAATACATTACCAGTAATTATATGTTATCGGCCATAACAGTAACATTTATGTCAGATATCGCTGGATTAAATGCTGAAAACAAAACCAGCAGTCAGGCTGCAGTTACTCAGGTTTTAAAATGGAAAACTGTGTTTGAATTCAGATGGTTTACACCAGATCCATTCCAGCGGCTGGAGAAAACTGATTAACATCCTGGCTTTGTTTGGCTATTTACACAAATTTTGTTATCGGTTTCAACAAGTAAGCTGAATTTTGGAAAGAAGCATAAATTCCCCCCGAAAACGATTCAGATCCACTCTGTAAACAAGCTAAATTCAAACACGTTTACCATTTTAAAACCTCAGAAACTGCTTTTGAATTCATGGTGCGTTTTCTTCATAACTTCAACTACGATACAAAACAAAAAAAAGGAACATCACTATTTTCTCTGAATTGTATGGTTTTTATTTATATTTTTCTGTTTCTACTCTGGTGACTTGTTCCTGGTTTTGTCATGATGCAACAAATATATTAGTGTTTTTTAGACATTTCAAATGAATTAAATTAGTAAATAATATCTATTTTTATATTGCCTATATAAATAAGTTATGTCACAACATACAAGTATGTAATTTAAGGGTAAAACCAATACCTATTCCATTCCAACCTGAGATCCACATCACAATTCATATTATGCTGTAGTTTAATAAATGCTGTCTGTCTTTTCCAACTAAAGTGATGCTTAATGATTTTTCATGGGATTTCGACAGCATTTTTTAAAATTCCTTTTTCTGTATTATATCCAATTCCATATATTGTTTTGGATTCCTTCTCCTTTACTGCATGCATTAAGCATAACACTGTCCTGATAAACACTTGAAAGTACATTTATCTGCCAAAAATAGCGATCCTTTACAGGGAACTATAAAGGAAGTGGCTAAAAAGCATGTGAACAAGCGTCCTCAGTGCATTTCCTCCTCAAAGACATTCACCCCTTCATCCATTACCAGCTCTAAAATTGCCCATATTCCTTTTGGAAAAAGAAAACCTGTTCTGCTGTGTGTTTTATCGTGATCAGGCGATAAAACCACATCTGCCAGCAGTTGTTTGGGAGAACCTTTCAGAGATATGAGGAAGCAGATAAAGCGTATCTTGTGGTAACAATGTGCTGTTAAGTATTCAGATGGCAGCGGTGAGGACCGCAGAGAGTACGATACGATGATAAATGAGTGTTTGTGATGATGAATGCGCATCATCATCATCACAGGAATGTTAGGATTTCATATCATAAACTATCAGTTTGTAGAATCTACTTTGACGTCTTTGAAGTAAGTAGAATTCTTCACTGTAACGAATAAAAATGCCTTTTTTCTCTGTGTTGCTTTTACAGTGTATGTCTTATTGTTATTGACCTGGTGATTAAAGCTGTTCTCCCAGCAATGCTAATCACATTTAATCACTCAGTTGCTTTTAACCTTCTAGCAGTGGCTTAGCAGGGATATTTAGATTAACAGCAAAAGAAGGGAGTTCAATCACTTCACACTATTTTCATTATTTTTATTTGGTGACTGCTTTTGCTCTAACAACACTGATTCTCAGCTAAAATGTTTGGCAGGATGATGGATCTATAACATTTCAGTTCTTTTTGTCAGCGTTTTTTGTTTTTTTTCTCCATATTTAACAATTACTTTAGAATCTGCAGATTGTACCCTAAAATGTATGAGTGTATTTATAAATATGTAAGTAGCCAATCCAGGAGCAGCATTTGTTTTCCTTGGTTTTGATTGGCTGAACCCCCAAGAATGGAGATAGAGAAGACAGTTGATGCTAGTTTCTGCGGTACAGCTGAGACGGTTTCCACTGTGCATATTAAGGCAGATTAAAGTATTTTTTGGTCTTTTAACTACTACAATAGGCAGTTATGAGCATTTTTATAGGTGGCTTAAGTAGTCATGGATTTCAGCTATTCAGTTTTTGTTGTCTGATATTAGCTACTTAGTTTTGTTGTCAGTTCCAGATAATTATTAAATTCAGCAACGTCTCAGGAAGCAGCAGTACGTATAGTTAACTTTTTTTCAACCAATGAGGAAAAAAGAAATGTTTTTATTTCTAAAGAAATTTTATCAAATGTCTCAGATTTACCAAAACCTACAGAATTTGAAATTTACCACAATTTTTTTTTTTTTTTTTTAAATCCATATCTCTGCTTGATGCTTTAGTAGCTTTGACAAACTCCTAACACACAAGCAAAACACTGGAAACACTGCAGGTGGTTGATTTGAATCATGAGTAAAGACTGTTGCAGGTTGGAAGAATAGAGGCAAAAACACAAACACTGGAAGTCTTAAAGTCTACAATGGTTAACAGGCCTTAACTAATGCTCTTGGTACTAACTACTGGATGTGAGTCCTTCAGGCTGATTGAGGGATTTTTTTGTTTGTTTTTGTGGTGGAAAATTTGAGTTTTTATTCAGGTACAAGAAAAAAGAATTTAAAACATTTCAGAGAAGATATTGAAAAACTTAATGATGATCATTTTTACACTGTAAGTTGTCATTATAGTGGCAGCATTATGTATTTTCCAGGCATATAGTGGTATTTTATAGCACAATCAAGTAACTGTGTTACCTTCAGTTGTTTTAAACATGTATATATCAAATATGACGTAAAAGAGATTTGACTTTGCAATTTAATGCCTTGGAATTGGACTTCTGTCTCTTTAAGAAGCTCCTGTTCTTTCAGACACTCCGCCTTCAGCATGTCATCACAACATGATCCCCATGATGCCGTTTAGTGTTTTTGGAGTATTGCATGGAGTAGTAGTTCTTAAAACGAGCTCAGAAATGAATTTGATAAACTGGACAAATATAATATTGCTGAAATAAAATCTTGTTACAGTTACACACAGATATTTTATTTCTGCTAACTGTGTGTGTTGTCGCTCGGTTCGATTCGGGGTCAAAATTGCAACATTTATTACATTTTCAGCCCTGTGGTTCACTTTCACACTGCACTGTCAAACTAAGAGCAGGTGAGTGATTAAAGTGTAGATTTATTGCTTACAAAATATTTTAATATATATTGAATATATTGTATATAAATATTTATAGGCTCTAGTAGAGATTAAAATAGTACAGTTTAAAATAATCAGCCTCAATTTGAAGTAAGAACTAGAACAGGTTCAGTAACGGTGTGAGGTTGACCAGTACCTGCTTTGGATCAGTTTTTCTCAAGCTGTGGTCCCGGACCACTGGTGGTCCGCAGGCGCCTCTTAATGGTCCGCAAGTTACTTCATGTAAACAATTGTTCATTTGCTCAAAGTGCGATGCTACAGTTAGCTTACCAAAGGATTGTGTTTAATATGCACAGCACCCTCTTGTTTTTGTGGTTGCACTGTGAGACCTTCAAATATGCAGATGAAATCATTATTTCATAAAAGCTGCAACTGATGAGAGAATTTCAGTTAGGATCAACTTGAAGAAGCGCAGAGTTTTCCCTCCATTTTTGCCTTAATTAAGCCTTCAGAGGGAAGGGCGTCACATATGGGGCAAAACCCATTCTTCCTCTTTGTGTCATATTTTATTTTTCTCCTTACTGTCATGTTCAGGCTGTCTCATGTCACACAGGTCGCATACTGTAAGCTGTATGGTTTTTAGTTGAAATGAAGAAAAAGATTGAAATATTTCTGAATTTAAAGTAGACCAGGATCCATTTCAGGTTTATGTAGCTTCCAACGTGAGGTCACATTCATTCAGTCCCAAAAAGGTCCCTGCAGGGAAGACGGGATGTTTCAGGGCCTCAGATTCTGATGACTGACACTGTTGGCCAAAATAAGACGTACTGTCCTTTCAGCTGATTGCACACAACTCCATTTTACGATTGTGCATGAATTGCGCTTCTCCTGACTCATATCTTTGTACATTTATCCTACAAGTATTAGATTAAGGATGTGTAGACACAGAACCAGGTGATTGCAGCTTCTTTACAGATTTGATCAGATTTTTCATTTGAATAACACAAAATGTATTAGGGCTGAAACGATTAATCAAATTAGCTGTGATTAATCAACTATTGAAATCATTATCAACTAATTTATTAATTGATTGCTCATTAACTGGGAGGTGCAGACTAAAAATGGCCATTTGGTGAAAGAACAACACACTCAGAGCAGTAATTAAGCCAAAATTATACAAAAAATAAATTAATTAACCTTTGTAATTTTGTGGAATCAAGTGGAATTTTTAGTTCCACCTGGTTCAAATCCTGTAAAAAAAAACAAAAAAAACTCTCCTTTTAAAGACCTTTTGCTGTTTATTAATTAATCCAAAAAATGACCAACAGTTAAGCAGACAGTATGTTTCAGCTGCAGAGGCATCTTTAGATGAAGCGTATGCTAAAGGAATCCTGTGTTGCTGCATTTCAGGCAATAACATTTTCATTTGTCTCTAAAACATTGATTCAATTATTTGCATATTTTAATGTATTTATAATATTGTGGGAAAAAAGGGCTTTTTTTTATCATTAAGTTGCAGCCCTAAGATGTAAGTCACATAAAAAGCAGGGTGTGAAGACTTTCGAGAACCATTTTGAAAAAGCAAAAACCCTAAATCTGCTCTTACATTAACAGCATTAGTAAAAAATCTATTCATTTTTTTTCAAACTGTAATACTTTATCGATTCTGTTGACGTTTTTTTTTTTACTTTAACATTTCAAAACTGTTTTTATTTATTTATTTTATTTAATAATTTCAGAACCGGTTGCAGGTAGAAGCATTTTCATGCTAATGGACACTCAAAAAAACCCACTACAGGTTCTCTTCTTTTCATTCCGGAACAAAAATAAAAGAAAATAATCCCACCTCACGGCTCCATATCATTCTTGCTGACTTTGTTTTCTGGTCTGAACATCCTGGATGTTCAGCGACGGCTCCGAACCCTCCAGTCGGAAGCAATCAAATCTAAAAACGCAGCTTTGTCGGCCTTCTCCACACACAAATATTCAACATTCAGACGATTATGCAACCCCAGAGACATCATCGGTGTCAAACGACTTCTTACAGCTGGCTATTTATACATCTGGTTTATCTGCTGGAAGCTCTCCTCAGTGCTTCTTTATCAGTATAAATTCATCTCCTCGTGTCCATTCTGTCTTTCTCATCTCTTATCTCTTTTTTGCTTATTGTCAAACATCAGCATCTTTTTTCAAACCCTCACGTTTATTATTCCAGGCTAGAGTCCTACAGAAATAACCGTCTGCTTGAGTGAAAATTGCTTCTTTTTAAAATGTCATCTGCCTAAAAAAAGAATAAGAACATTACCTGAAGCGTATGTCTTTCAGTTTTTATTGTCCACAGCTGATTAAATGCTTGCAACAATGATCACAATCCTTGATAAAGTAACAAACTTGAATGCTTTTTATTAGGATTTATTAGGATTTTATTAGACCAACACAACATGGAGTGCAATTGTAAACAATAAGGAATGTCTTGTATCTGACTTTTGTGGAAAGTGAAACGTGAAGCATTTAATCTAAATTTGAATTATTTTTATTCTTTCTTTAATTTTGTTTCTGATTGGAAACAGGAGTCATGTTTCTTTCATGCTTGCTTCTTCCGTAGATATTCTCCCAGGTTCTTGTTAGGATTTATTAGGGCTGGGAAACTCCAAAACATTAATATTACTTCCAATCAGAAGAAATATGCTGGAAAATTAAAACCTAAATCTGCCAATGAGATGAAAAGTAAAAATTTAAATCTAAATGTAAAACTTTATTTGTTGTGTAAAATAACTCAGTACATGACTTAGCATAATTTTCCATTGGTATCAATAAAGTATTTTTGAATGGCATTGAGAAAGCCAACCCTTTGGTGAAACACGGTAGTGGTGGAATCATGCTGTGGGGATGTTTTTCATCAGCAGAGACAGAGAAGCTGGAGGGAAAATGAACTGAGACAAAAGCAACCAGAGCTACAATGGAATGGTTTAGATTGGGAATGCAAGAATATGAAAATGAAGGCCAATATCAATAATAATATCAATAGCCAATAATAATCCTGCTGTTGTGGCTGATATCCAAAATGCATTGCTAAGCCTGTTGCAATAACAAATTATCCTGCACGATAAATTGTCCCAGTAGCTATTATGGTAAATATGGTAAATAATAATAAGGTTGTATTGAGACCATTTTGAAATAATGTATTGATAATAATGCAAGGGCTTCTCTCAAAGACCAATACATATTAATTTTGTGAAGAACAATTAGCTAGAAACCTGGAAGATATTTTAACTATCCAAAATGAAACACAACCAAAAACATCAAACAAAGCAAAAATACAAACCACACACAACCAAAATCATCAATAACATGAACTATGAAGTCTGTAAACAAAATTGCACACCACACTTTCAAGATTTTCACCAGTTAAATTTAGTGGTTGTGGTCCATACTTCCCACATCGAGGACAGATCAGAGACTCCGCCTCTCCTCTGCGGCTCAGCCAAATGCTCTGTTTTGTGTTGATCTGTCTTTAAAATTCTGATGAAATACCATGAAATCCATGGTTGTGGCGTGACAACGAGTGATATTTGCCACAGATTTTGTTTTCCTTCCTGCTTCTAGTTCGTTCCGTTCAGAGACTACATCGACAGGTCCGGTAACCAGGTGCTCAGCATGGCCCGGCTGGCCAAAGACGTCCTGGCCGAGATCCCTGACCAGCTGCTGTCGTTCATGAAGAGTCGAGGAATCGAACCGCGACCGGCCCTCTCCTCCTCCCCCATACCGGCGCTGCACCGGCACATCTGACCCACGCAATCCCCAACATCTTCCCCGTCTCTGTTTTCTCCTTTTTTTTTTCCTTCCTCTGGCTTCTCTTAGCCTCCATTTCTTTGCCACTTTAAAAAGAAGGAAGTGTCGACCTGCTGCTCTCTCACCCAGAGTCTAAACAGACGCCTCCCTTCACCACAGCGGGCGCTCATCCTCCACTCACCTGCTGCTGTAACTCATCTGCTCCTCTCCCTCCTCTTACTATTCGGTTACATTACTAAAGTGCGTTGGGACCGACCCCCTGACTGGAACCTTCTGGAACATTCAGAGCTGGATGGTTAGGATGTTTTCCCACCTGATAGTCCGGTAGACTTGGTTCTATTGGCGACCAAAACAGAAATATTTGTTAGATTTTCAGCTGTTGCGGTTCCCTTTTACGCTGCACTTCGTCAAACAATCCAAACTCTTTGAAAAACCTGTTCCCCTCCTTGTCTGTGGTGGCGCTACATCAAGAACCACAGAAACATGAAAACGTCCAAAGGAGACATGACAATTTCAATCTTCTTGAAATGTAAAGAAATGGAGTGGTGTCTGAATTTAGCAGTTGTAGGATTTCTCTTTTGTTTTTGGTCAAAGACCACTAGTTCATTTCTCCCTCTAGTGCTAGACGTTTAGGTTGTTTTCACCCAAAATTTACCCAAAATGCCCTGTCCTGTCATCCACTTCCTGCTTTGGGAGCGGTCTCTGGTCAGCTTGGCATTCACTTTTGCATTCAAACCACACCAGAGTTCACTTCAACCAAACAGAGATGGAGGTTTTTAGGCGGACAAGATCTCATTTTGTCGTCCGTATAGATTGGTCAGGTTTCCTACAAATCAGTCTGATTTTGAACACTTTTGGCCGGTGTGAACACACCATTAGTGTTTGCGTCCAACTCCCATCATTTATCTTTTTTGTAGACCTCTCCTGCAGAAGGTTGACATTCTGTCTGATTTTCTCCAATTAGGAGTCCAGATTGGTATTTAATCTAAACTGAATCCTTTGGGGCTCTTGATGGGTGAGAGGTACAGTGCGTCGTCTCATGTGAGACGTTTTCACCCTGATTCACAAACGGAGCGACTCTTGCTCCAGAGCATTTAGCCCGAGTCACTGCTGTGAAGGCTGCAGACGAGCACTGGCGGTTCCGGGGTCGGGTCAGGCGATGCATCAGTCTCACACACACACACACACACACACACACACACACACACACACGCCTCTGTCTGCGACGCCACACCCACCCCTCTCTCTGCCCAGCGTGGGCCGAGGCTGGGTGCAGATTCCCCACCCCCTGCTGTTAGAGAAATGCCAGTCTCTCCAGCTGTCCTGTGGAGAGGAGGAGGAAGAGGAGGAGGAGAGAGGAAGGAAGGAAATAACCAGGGGGAGTGAAGAGAGGGGACAAGACGCAGGTATTCTCAAGGACGTGGTGAGGTGGAGAGAAAGTGTTTATCTTGTTCCAGCTGCAGTTCTGTTCCTTCTTTAGTTTAAAAAAAGAAAGTATGCACATTTAAACCCCAAACGATGCTAATCTAGGATCAGTGCACTCTCTGTGAAAAGCAATACGACCGACTCCTAGCGTAGTGTTTGCCTTATGCATGTCCTGCTCCTTTCAGAGCTGCTTACAAAGTGGGAAAAGGCTGCCACCTAGTGCTCACCCCCCTGTATAGCCGGACCTCTACCTATATTATGCATGAACTGCTGTACAGCCCCCGCTCCTCTGAGGCGCGTGCATGATGAACACATGCAGCCAAATTCAACAACGACCGAGGACTGCGTAGAAATAACAGACCTAGAAATGCAAACCGTCCGTGTGCGATGCGTCAGAGTCACGTGGTGTAGAGACGTGTTCTGTGTGCAATACGTGGACATTTTTATAAAAAAAAATGTTTCTTTTTGCATGTTGGGTGGGGGGGAGGAAATGTATAACAGTGTACCAGTAAATATTACACAACCCCCCACTCTACAAAACAAAATACAAACAGATATATGCATTTTTCTTTCTGTGTCTTTGGAAACATTCATGTGTAGATTTCACATCTGATCTGTGTTTTACAGAATCCAGTGAAATTATGTGTATTTAATTTTTATTTATTTAATTTTTTTATGTATCTTGAAGAATCAAGAAAACAAAAAATGTTTGGATTCTGTTGAATGCTGATGAATTCAGAGCAGGGGTCTGCAACCTGCGGGCCGGAGCCACAAGTGATCCATTGAACCTTCCACAATGCGAAAGACAAAATATTACTTTTCTTTTCTTTTTTTCTAGTTTCCAGTGCAAATATCTTAGTACACTTGAAAAAAGACAAAATTAACTTACAAGTTACTTTTCAACAAGATATAGGAGCTTTTTAAAGTCAATAATTCCTTAACACACACACACACACACACACACACACACACACACACACACACACACAAACATATATAAATATATATATATATATA
>CAEFZX010016019.1:0-13546 GCA_903066825.1 Alfaro cultratus | reverse complement strand
ATATATATATATATATATATATATATATACTAAGATAATATCATATAATATACGATTATAATATAATTAACATTTTCCATCCATAGACATATGTTTTCGCCTCTGTTCTCTGTGAATAGTCATCTGCATAACACAATGCTGCAAAGTGCAAACCATGTCTTTGTAAATAATCCCAGTGAATTGTTGTATAGCTGTGAAAGCATCCAGTCATAACAAATTTTGAGTTGTTTTGGGAACAGACTTGTTCCCAAATGTCACTCATTCCTCTTCACACTGGTGAAGAGATATATAATGTATAATGTGACCGATGTAGAACCTGAAAATGGGACATACTGATTTCTGTATTGTAGATGCCCCTGCAAGGGGGTATGGGGCGTTTTGGCTGAAAGGAAGGAAGAGATTTCCTTCACGCCTTCCCAACTGGGACCAGTAAATACGTGTGAGCATATTTCAGTTTATGTGTGATCTGAACCCGGAGAAATCAAAGCAGACTGCCACAGGCTTCCTTTTGTCACATGACCATCTGTGTTACATGACTTCCCATCTGTGATTTTTCCCCCTTTTGCTTATGTTTTGCTTATGTCTGCCTCAGATTCATACTAAAGCAACAGACACATAAGGCAATATACTGTAGACACATAATCATTTTCTTCATCATTAATTTTCTGAAACTTATGCAGATACAGAACAAAATTCACATATTTGAACTGTTTTGGTCACTTGCTACTCTTCAATTTTCAACCACAGTTCTTCCAATTGAAGACTGAATTTTACATTAGTTCCTAAAAGATGAACCATTTTCTTTGTTCTCATTATATTATAATGATCCAGTTGTTCAGTGCTGTAGCAAATGGTAAAATATTATAAATTAATAAAGATAAAGATGTTGAAGAAAGTTGTGGTGAAAAGTGACTTGCTAGACTTACTGATCGGCAAAACTGCAATCAGTATCGGCCAAAACCGATTCCGATTTTGGCCGATGCCATTTTTTTTGTCTGAAATGTTGCTCAATATAGCAAGAAAGTTGTTGAGTTGGTAACAGTGGAGTAACTATTGTTAATTGTAAACATGCAGACATAAGTTGGTGGGCCAGTCTGTGAAGTTCTGATAGCATTACAGCAGAACATCTGAAATATGCTGCCAAAAAGTGGCTGTTCTGCTTGCAATGTGTTTCTCTGGGTTTATGACCCATAGGCAGTTGCCTGATGCCTTATTATCTGTTACCCTTGTGCCAGTAATTAAGGACAAAACTAGTAAGGTTGGTAGCCTTAATAACTACAGAGCAATAGCTTTAGCTAGTGTGATATCTAAAGTATTAGAAAAAATCTTGCTTGGTCGGCTCAATCAGTTTATTAGTACAACAGATAATCAATTTGGTTTCAAAGCCAAGTTGGGAACTGATTTCTGTATTTATGGCCTGAAAGAGGCAGCAAGAGCATATTTAAGAAAAAACTCATCTGTGTTAATTGGGTTTATTGATGCCTCTAAGGCCTTTGATCGTGTCAATCACTTTAAGTTATTTGACAAATTAAAACAGAGAGGTGTCCCAGATATTATTATACGAATTTTAATTTACTGGTACTCTAACCAGAAAATGCATGTAAAATGGGGCAATAACATCTCTGCTTCCTTTGGTGTGAGTAACGGTGCGTCAGGGTTCGCTTTTTTCACCTGCCTTGTTTAACTTGTACATGGATGACCTGTCAAAAGAAATGAACCTCTGTAAAACTGGATGTATGATCGGTGATACTTTGATCAATCACTTTATGTATGCTGATGATCTGGCTGTCCTCTCACCCAGCAGTGCTGGTTTTCAGTAGTTACTGAATATCTGCTCTGATTATGGGTTGAGATTTGATGTGCAGTATAATGCTAAGAAAACTGTTGTACTAGTTTGTAGGACTAAATCAGACAATCAACTTTGTTTCCCGGATTTTTTTCTGTCAGGGCAAAAGTTAAATGTTTGTTCCAAAATTAAATATCTGGGTCACTACATCACAGACCAGCTCTGTGATGATGATGACATTTATCGGCAGTGTCGCATGTTGTACGCCCAGGCAAACATGGGAGGAAATTCCATATGTGCACTGATGAGGTAAAAATAAGCCTGTTTAAAGCTTACTGTACATCCTTGTATGCAGCTCCTTTGTGGTGTAAATTTAAAAAAGCTAGTATGCAGAAGCTTAAGGTTGCTTAGAATGACTCTTTGAGAACTCTGCTTAAGAAACCAGGTTCAGCAGTGCAAGTGAGATGCTTTGTAATGCACATGTCAGAACATTCCAGGCACTTGTGAGAAATTTGATATGTAAGTTTATCGTTTGGGCATCTCATTGAACAGTCTTATTGCAATGTTTTCACATCCCTCTCAGTGCGCTAAGATACCAGTCGGCTCTGTAGAAACATTGGTATGCAAGTCTCTTATAAGATTTCATTTTATTTTTTTCTTGCTTTTTATGTGTCGTGTTGTTGTGTATCATCTCTTTGTGGACCACGAGTCTGTTGAATAAAGTAATCAATTATACTATGTCAGTCAAGCCTTTATCACCGGAGAGCAAAAGAGGACAGTGGTTGATTCTTAGACCTTTGCCAAGCTAGATAAGATGGCTGGATAAGATTGGCTTCATATGTAAAAATCGTCCGATCACCGATCTCCCAAAGTTAAGAAAATCTGCACAGATAAATCGGCCGGCCAATAAATCGGCTGGCCAATAAATCGGTGCATCCCTAATAATAACTAAACTTGACTGCATTATAACAATATGACTGGATGGATTTTACTGTATTTATATACAAAGCCATTTACCAGCCATTTTCCCAAGAGAAGAATGTTAAATCTTAGCCTATAGGTATGAATAAACTTTAAACCTATAC
This sequence comes from Alfaro cultratus, assembly GCA_903066825.1. Lineage (NCBI taxonomy): Eukaryota > Metazoa > Chordata > Actinopteri > Cyprinodontiformes > Poeciliidae > Alfaro > Alfaro cultratus. Next base: position 10,675 of record CAEFZX010016019.1, on the reverse strand, counting down.
ATCAGAAACTGTTCTAAATGCTGACAGTGATTTTGGATGACATTTTCTATCAAGCTTCAGTGATCGATTTCTAATTTGATGTTTTGTAAAGCATGTGTTCTGGTTCTCTTTTGTAAAGAGAACCAGAACACAGATCAGCCACCTGCCACTACTGACTGGAGGTTTGAGAAGACAGAGCAGATACATAGAAAATAACAGAAGAACTGATCATTTTTGATGTTCAAGATTCCAGTTTTTCTTCATTTAGACTTGACAAAATGGTACATATTTTTTAGCCATTTTTATTTAAAATGTAATTAATTATTTATGTTGTGAGAGAGAAGTAGTGTCATGATGTGTTTGTTGGTGGACCCACAATGCAGACAGGAGCTGGGAGCACGGATTATATTGACTGTTCTTTAATGAAAAAACTGAAATCTTACAAAAATCACAGAAAATTCAGGGAGCCAGGGCAGAACATAAACAGGAACCAGGAACAAAAATCAAGCTGAATACCAAAGCGGAAGTAACCAGGATATAATGGGATTAAGAGGAGGAGCCAGCAAGGAGTGTGAGCAGAAGAAGGGTTTAAATACTGTGAGGATGAATGCTGAAGACCTGGGCTGATTGGCTAACAGGTTGCAGGTGTGGGAAGAGAGAGAGAGAGAGAGAGAATGTGGCACGGGGCGAGGGAGAGCACACTGGGGACTAGGAAAAAAAATACTGAAGAATAACTATACATAGGAAACACTAAGAAGGACTGAACAAAAAAGAAATAGAAAAATGATTGATCAAAGACAGAGACTAAGGAGCACAAAATGATAAAACCTCAAACTCAGGATTCTAACAAGTTTTTGTAAAAAGGAACAAGTTATTACAAAGTGTATGTTTTTGGCATGACTAGGGCTGTTAGCATTCCTAACCATAATCAGAAGTTTCTGTTCACTTGTGGTTGATGCAGATAAGGATGCTTTATTTTTAATTAGGGAAATATTATTACTGTGCAAATGAAATTGTCTTAAAAGGGAACATGTTAAGTGCACTCCTATTCTTATTAGTCTTTTCATAACCCATTATTTGCACAAGAATTTTATAGTAAGGAGGGCAATAATCTATCCACTGACCTTTACTCAAAAGCAGATTTTGGTTCACCCAATCTGCTTTTAATTAATTTATTAAACTTGGCTATATGCAACATATATGACTCAAAAGAGGTACCCAAACCCTATTTTTTCCATCAAGCCTAAATTTGCAAATTGGTGTCTTTCTTTTATGAAGATAAATGTTCAAAGCTCCTTTTTAAGTTTTGGATCTACAATAATCTAAAGTTCCTTTTTATACAAACGTCAGACTGCTTTATTTTATTCAATTAAAATATGAATTTGCTTAGATTGTTGTCCTGTGTTAGAGCAAGCCTATTAAGTATACACTTTCAAGCTCTGTGAAGGTGAAGTTTAACCAGATTTTGTTTTTGTTTTTGTCCTTGTAAAATAGTGTAGAGTTGTGCTTTATGAAAGATCATTTCTCTTTACACAGATTGCATAGATCCGCCATAAAGCCCCATGCTTCCAAATGGCCAAAGGTCACTGTCAGTGTTTAATGATTGTTAGTTCCCTGGCAGAATGTCTGACTCCAATCCTAATGAGATTCTAATTCTAGCATGCCTCAAAAATGACAAACTAAGTATGATCAGTTCTTTCCACAGATTTTCATTTGGATTCAAGTCAAGTGATAAAGTGGCCCATTCTAGCGGTTTACTTTCTTTCTCTGAAACAAAGTAAGAGTTTCCCCGACTTTGTATTGAGGACACATCTTGCTCATTTCATCATCAGATTCCTATCAAGAATTCCCTAGTATATTTCTCCATCCATCTTTCTTTCAATCATAAAATCAGTACCATATGCTATAAGACATCCCAAACACTGATCTTCCCTCTTTTGTCATGGTGCGTTGAGGTTTTATGCAGAACCAACGTTGACCTCATCTGACAAGACTTTTTACGAAATAGCATGTTAATGGATTGTCAAAACCTTATGCAGAAAATTTTCAATCAAGCATCAACATGTAATTTCTTCAGCAGTGGAGTCTTGTACTGTGAATATCCATAGAGGTAGTTGCAGTTGATTACTTCACTTGTTTTCATTGAAAAGACTGGAGTTGCTGTTTCCAGCTCTTTGTGAAACTGTCAAATCTCCTTGAACAACTCTGATTATTTATTTGACTTCAGCCTACTGCTGCTTTATCATGGTGAAATGATGATCTGGATTATGGCTTCACCATTGGTCAGAGGTTTAAAATTAGTTGGATTAGTTGCCTGTATTTTTCTAGCATGGTAATAACCAGCCCCTCTATACTTCACTTTGTACATAGAGTCCGGACCCTCGACTTTTGAGAAACGTCCGCTTGCTGGAGGCGTGGAGTCTTAACATTTTACAAAAGCTTACAAAGTAAATAACTATCAGGATGAGTTCTCTGCACTAATCAGTTTGTCTGCTTTCCCCACAGCTGCTTAACTCCACACTTTGACTTTCTCTTTTATTAATTTATCTAAATGTCACATGACGTATGTAAAGCTCACTGCTGAATCGCTCAGATAAAGGCATGTGACCAATGTGCTCTTGTTGTCGTCTGTAGCCATGTTTCAAATAAAGACGTCACGTTGTCACATGTTTAGAACTGGTCTCTGTTTTATCTGCCTGAGAATCTCCTTTTTTCCCTTAAACATGAGTTATTGTTTTTGGTTGTGTTCAAGTGTAGCAGGGGACATAATAGACCTGCATGCTTGTGCGTAGTGATGCTGGCACACTGCCATGCTGGCACCACAAGCTGCAGCTGAAGTGGCCCCAGCAGAAAGAGGTCAACCTCTCCGAGTTCCTGAACTAAACTAACGCTGACAAAAAGTTTAGACTCTGGAATCATATCATCGTCAATATGATTTGTGATGTATTTTAATTTCAATTTCAATTCAGTTCAGTTAATTTATGTAGCACCAATTAACAACAAATATTGTCAGAAGGAACTTTACAAAAAAATCTTCTCGATTCAGTCATACATTCCAATTGATCCTTGTTATCAAACAGTACAGTAAGTTTAGTTTATTATTCAAAATAGTTTAGAAAGTTTCTATCTAAGGAAACCCAGTAGAGCACTGAGTCATTGACTTGCAGGACTCCCTCCTCCTGGATAAGCAATCACTTTCATTTTATCGTTGACTTTACGGCAATCCCTCATGCTGAGCATATGTGTAGCAACAGAGGAGAGGAAAAGCTCCTCTTTAGCAGGAAGTTCTTCAAGAGAACCAGAACACGGATCCGCCACCTGCCACTACTGACTGGAAGTTTGAGAAGACAGAGCAGATACATAGAAAATAACAGAAGAAGGAGAACGTTTAGTTGGCAGCAGCATCATCTCAGCTGATGACCTCCTGCAGGAATGAATCACATCCAACCTGAACACTAGACCAGGTGTAGCTTCGACAGAGAGAAAAACTGAGAGAAAACAAAAAGCTAACAGTTGAAATAAAAGCAAATAATGCAAATCGGAGAGTAGTAGGAAATTAAAGTGATAAAATTGGAGACACATTTTTGTTTGATAATTAGCATCTACATTATTTTGCCTTCCTAAATAATTTCAGGTTATTTGGTGTGTTGGAACTATGTTGGAATAGTTTGTGTGCATTAATTATCTACTTCACCCTTTGACCTTTGATCCTTAAACGATCAACCGAAAAGTTTAGTGATGTAATACCACAGAATTTGTTCAGTAAAATCTTGTTGCATTCTTCTATGGGAACTCGTTAGAGTATGACGGTAAAGGAGAAAAGTCTGAGAGAACGACTTAACCAAGAATAGCTTCAGTTGTATTCCAATCCTGGAAAGGGCTGCTATGAGACTCTTAGTGTGACAGGCTGGAGTAAAATCATCTCTATTTAGTGGTACAGGGTTAGGGTTAGGGTACACATATTTTATAAGTATTTATTATAACAGTTATTCTAACATTATCAATCCTTTTAATAGATGATTATTTTGATTTTGACACACAGACTTAACCAAAAACATAAATTAAACAGACACTACATTTTGTGGGTTAATGTGCAGTTTATAATACATTCTAGTTGATCATACAATAACCCTGGGAGTTTATGAAGCTGGTTAGTTAGTCTGGCTATCTGCTCAGGTCAGCTGCCTCGCAGACATCCCCTGGTTCCTTCCCATGTCACATCCTACAGCGTCACCGTAATGAGAGTGACAGGTGCTCCTTTCATTTCTACACCATCACATTTATCACCAAAATGTTTCCTAAACAGCCTCATAGTCTTGTTTGAATAAACCTGCTGATACATACACACACAAAAAAAGATAAAGGTGTGGGGGATGGTGTGCTTTTTCATCTTTCAAACAGTAACCATTTCGTTAAAAGGACTTTGACTTAAAAGAATACTGTAACCTAAAGGGTAACATTTATATTCTTAGTATATTTTAAAAGCCGGTTTATCAGGCTTATATTGCACAATATCAGGAAACGTGTAATTGCAAAATTACAGTATTGCATTGACCAACAAGCCAGATATGTATTGTTGGCAAATAGAGTTTGTAAAGCACTTAATATAAGATATCCTACTACAGTAAATATCAGATCCAAGCTATTCTTTACAATTGTGATATTGCAGAAACTGATTACAATTACAATTCATCACATTGTTAACTCAGTTCCAGTCTTTTCATTTTCTAGGTTTAGGCACAATGACACTGAGTTAGTCATGTCTAGCAGTTGATCAGTACTGGAAAATAAAGCTGAAATTCAAAGAAGAGTCTGGATAAAATCTAAGATTAAATAAAAACCCTGCATACACTTAGCAGCCACTTCATACATTTTCAAATAGTTTTGTCTCTTAGCTGACCTGATATAGAAAACTCCATCAGTGCTGTGAACTCATAATAATTTTGTCCTTTTCAGGCTCCCCCCTCCTTCTCTTTGCCAACCGACGAGACGTGAGATTGGTTGATGGTGATGGTATGCGGGGCGAATCAGCCGTTGTTGTCAGTGAACTTGAAGATGCAGCCGCAGTGGACTTCCTGTTTGATGAGAGCCTGATCTTTTGGACTGACGTCAGTGAGGAGGCCATCAAACAAACCCACTGGAATCAGTCGTCCAACTGTAAGGCACTGGTTTGTTTTTTACCGGTTCAGACAAACGTTCTCATGTAAGCACGTTCTCTTTGAAGCCTTGGAGCAGGACAACAGGTGTCACAGTGTTCTTCACCCATTTGAGATGCATTATTTTCTAAAACCATAACCTACTCATTTCATTTTGGTTAATTTTCACATTTTTTGTTTGCTAGAGTCTGATACTTCTCTTCTCGTTCTGAAAGAACTACATCTAAAAAAAGCTTCTAGTTACAAAGCAGAGATATTTTCCAAACCAGATCCAACTGAAACGTTTGGATGGTTTTCCCAGTGTTTACCTGGAAAGCATTTTACCTTGATAATAATTCATCATTCTGCCATAATATTGATAAACTCAAATTAATGAGATGTACAACCTTCAAGAACTGATCGGAACATTATGACAGTATTTCTTACTTCCAGAAAAGAGTAAGTTAAACTTGTGCTCACATGTCAACATTTAATATAAATGTGTAATGAGCCTCCAGACTGTTCAGTGATCGATTTGTTCTAAAAAGATTGTGTTGATCTGTAATAGTTTTTACTGTTATTTATATTGTAATAAGAGTAAATTAAAGTAAGGGTTAATTTTCTAATTTCTGTATACCTGCTAACCTGCTAAATGAAAGCATGTCTGTTTTTTAAACCAGGAGAGTTTGATCCAAAACTATTCATACAACTGAAAGATTTAGGTTTAAAGTACTTTTTAAAAAAAAACATATCCAACGTTTTATTTTTGACAGGAAGTAATACTAATGCAAAATTAAAAAAAATTAGACATAAATAGGTGGACATTTCTTAAGGAGGTACTGGATATTTATTTAATTAGGTTTTTTTCATGACTGTATATGATATTAAACCAATCTTCATTTGTATTCAGTCGGAGTTCAATACAGAATGGAACAGGATCCATTGTAAATCACAAATTACTAATGATAATTTACACTACTATCAATATTTGTGGGTTTTCCTTTGCTTCCTATTACAGGTCAGACAAAATGAACAGATTTCATGCTATCTGGATGTTTAAGCTCCTGTTTGTGTTTCAGATAAGGAACTTTTACATGTATGTCACACAGAAGCAGACCCACAGAAAATTCAATGAGTAATTATTATTGGCATCATTTTTAACATCTGACAAATAAATAGATAACATCTAGTACCAACAGTTTCTGCCTGTTGGTGTTAATTCCTTGACTTGGAAAAAATAAATCAGATGTGAACGTGTCTGATCTGCTGCTCACAGTTCAAGTTGAAAATTGAGCCCCAGCAAATTCTACTTCCTGTTCTGTGGGCTACATATCTTTGATTTAACTGGAAATGTATTATCTCCTGGTAACATTACCCCTGAGAGTGTGTTGTTCTTGCAGCTCTTAAGGAGGCTCTGGGAACTGGCCAAGCAGTGGTCGTGTCTGGGCTGAACAGTCCTGATGGGTTAGCCTGTGACTGGCTGGGGAAGAAGCTGTACTGGACAGACTCAGAGACCAATCGGATTGAAGTCGCCAACCTGGATGGCACCTCCAGGAAAGTCCTAGTTTGGATGGACTTGGACCAACCCAGGGCTATTGCCCTTAATCCTGGACAAAGGTAATCAAGTAAATCATAATGTCGAGGTGGCGGAGGTGGTAGGAGTTTGTCCCTCAGTCTGTGGGTTGCTGGTTTGAATACCCACTCCGTCTGCCTCTGTTGTTGTTTCGGCTAAGACACTTCATTCGTTTTGCCTGCTGCTGGTGGTCAGAGGCCCTCACTGGCTGAATGTTGTGTAAAGTGCTTTGGAGTCCTCTGGACTTGATAAAACAATATACAGGTACATACCATTTACTATTTTAAACCCCTTAAAGCAATGGACACACATACTACTAGAGACTGCTGTGTGCAGTGTCAGAAGGTGTCAGCAGCTGTTTGATCAGAAACCTTTTTCAGAACTCTTTTTTGTGGGACACTTCCTGTTTTATGGAGGAAGTTTTCCAGTGACTCTGTTTATGCTGACTTGGTTATTTTTTGTCAAAATGTAATAAGATGCAGTGCTTCTCTCTGGGATTTGGTCTTTTATTGAAAAAGAACATGAGCATGTTTTGAACATGTCTCCATACTCCTGGGAATATTCTTATTCCAATATTTTAGGGGAAAAAAATCTTGAAAATGTTCTTCATTCAACTTCTATCAATAGATAACATTATCTATCTATCATTCAGGGTTTCCCCAAGAAAACTTGTTAAGCCCCGTGGTCGATGCTCTGAGGCGGTTCACTGTGTTTTTTGTTTTAAAAGATGTTAAGTTGATAGAAAATGTAAAAACATTTTTTCTGTGATTTTTGCTTTGTGTCAGGGTCAGGGTCAAGTCATGAAGCATTTGGGTTATTTTATAAACTTGTACCTTTGCTACATTTACCAGGAGGAGAATTCTTGCTGCTGCTATTCCCAGGAACCAAATCCTGCTATCAAAACAAGATTTGGTGTGTTTAAAAATCATAGCTATCATTGCGTGATTTTACAACTTTGTGTGACATGTTTTTTTTATGCACTCTCTGTTTGCTGCTCAGAGTGTGTGTCTCCTTCGTGTGAGCTCATGTTCCAGCATTGGTGACAGCATATAAAGTGCATGTGTTTATCCAGCTCATGTAAAGTTTGGTGTTTCACAAGAGAGCTAAAAAGTAGAGGAGTTCACAGTTAATATCATTAACTGTGAACACGTATCATGTATCAACAAGATTACTACATGCCGTGATCTCCTTGAGGGAGGGTGGGCTATCCTGTTGGCAGGGCAGAGTGCCCCACCCCTCTTGGAGAATGGCAGAGTAAATGCTGAGATGGCACACATCACTATTATCTCTGATTTTCAATCAGAGACAATTAAAACATTTTATTAGTTAACACTTAAAGAAAAGCAGTTGCAGGTATAAAATAAAGGTATAGTGGACGTCATTATGCAATTACATATTACCAAGTTATTAAACTGTTTTCTTCCAGATTCATGTATTGGACAGACTGGGGAGAGGAGCCTCGGATAGAACGCGCTGGCATGGATGGCAGCAGCAGGTACTGTAAAGTGTAGAATAACAGGCAGATCTGGGCCTGCAAACTTAAATGCACAAGATCTCTTTCTGCGCTCCTCTCAGAGGTGGTCCTAGCCTGTTTGGTGCCCTGGGTGAACCCCCTTTCCAGCACTCGTTCCCCTCCCCTTCAAGTAGTTGTCAACAGCGGTGGGGGGGTACATGTTGCCCATATCAGAAACGGCCACTGGCTCCTCTCATTGTGGTCCTGTACTCTCATACTGACCAGTCTGAGTCCTGATAGATCCAGACTATTGATTGTAGAACAACATAGAGAACACATACATGTAAATAACTCATGCATGTAAATAACATGCTTGCACCGGTGAAATTTACCAAACTGAAGCTAGAATGTTGGACATCATATCACTAAGATAAAAACTATGTCTAAATGACCAAGCTGAAAGGCAAACAAAATGCATTTACATACAAATATACTCCGCAAATGTATGAAAATAAGCTAAGGACACTAACTTTACTTGTGCTCTGCTGTCTCCTAACAGGAAAGTCATAGTGAATAAGAACATACACTGGCCCAATGGTCTCACCATAGACCTGGTGGAGGAGAAGTTGTACTGGGCCGATGCCAAGCTCAGCTTCATTCACAGAGCCAACCTGGATGGATCTGCACGGTACGCTTTATGTAACATAAGGCTGGATGAAAATGAAAGTCTCAATAATAGTTAAAATTCAGATATCTGACTTATAACCAGATATCTTAACATATAAATGAGTGGGGTGAGTGTTTAAAGATAAAATTGTCAGTGTTTTTTTGTTTATTAATGACTGAACTGCTTTGACTTGATCTATAAATTTGTCAAACTCCTAATCAGTGAATACTATATCTATATTAAATACATCTATATTAAAATGGAATACTATATTTACTATATCATCTTATGATGTCTTTGTCTTGTCATAAACATACACAGTGTGTTGATTTGACTTGTTCATGCATGTTTGAGAAATTCTTTTCACCAATGTGTGCAGTACTTAGTCAGGTCCCTTAGATATCCCAGTATCTATTTAGAACAATATCTAATTGGGACATGGGAATAGATCATAAGACAAGATTATATTTGGTTCATAATTATTAGAAGAAACCAACATTTCATAAGATTTTGGGAAACGTAAGAATTCTGTTTCATTGACATAAATATAGAAAAAGTTTTTTAAAATCACAAAATGCGTTTTAAAGAATGTGTAATTAATGTACCATCTAGTACAGGTTTGACTTTCCCATACTGATGGCTGTATATATCTATCTATTTCATGAATTTGGATACCTTAGAATAATCCAATTTGAAGGTGGTCCTAAAGGCAAGAAAACATTTAAAATTTGCCCTTTTGTGTTTCATAAATAGAATAAAAGTTTTAATTATATAAAATAATGTTTTAATGAATCCGTTTCATGTAAAATAGTTTAAGTCAGTTTTGATGAGTTGACGTAGATTAGATGTTCAACCAGAGATAAATAAATTCAGTTCTATCAGATTAAAGTGGAAGCAGCCCCTTAGTGTAGCACAGATATGGAGCTTCGATGCACTTCACTAGTCTTTTTCATAAAACATTTTCATCTTAAACCTTCAAAGACAAGCTAAGTCACAGCTAGCCAATAATCTCAAGTGGAGTTGGTGCTGAGGCATATAAGTAAATCCTGTAGAGGGCTGATTCCAGAAAATATACCATATATTGCAAATGTATTTGCTCACCCATCGAAATGATCAAAATCAGGTGTTCCAATGACCTCCATGGCCACAGGTGGATACAATGAAGCACTTTGGCATGCAGACTGTCTTTATAAACATTTGTCAAAGAGTGGTTCGCTCTCGGGAGCTCAGTGAATTCCAGTGTGGAACTGTGATAGGATGCCACCTATACAACAAATCCAGTTGTTCACAGTCATGAAATTTCCTCGTTCCTAAATATTCCACAGTCAAATGTCAGCTGTATTATAAGAAAATGGAAGTGTTTGGGAAAGAGAGCAACTCTGCCATGAAGTGGTAGTCTACGTAAACTGACGAAGCGAGGTCATAGTGCGACGAGGTCGGCAACTCTCTGCAGATTCAATCACTACAGACCTCCAAACTTCATGTGACCTTCAGATTAGCTCAGGAACAGTGTTCAGAGAGCTTCATGGAATGGGTTTTCTTGGTGGAGCAGCTGCATCCTAGTCAAACATCACCAAGTGCATTTGCAAAGCGTTGGATGCAGTGATGTAAAGCATGGCGCCACTGGATTCCAGAGCAATGGAGGCATGCTTTGGAGTGACAAATTGCACTTTTTCATCTGGCAATTTGATGGATGAGTCTGGATTTGGTGATTGCCAGGACAACAGTACTTGTCTGACTGCATTGTACCAAGTGTAAAGTTTGGTGGAGGGGGGATTATGGTGTGGGGTTGTCATTCAGGAGCTTGTCTTGGCCCCTTAGTTCCAGTGAAAGGAACTCTGAATAGTTCAGCATACCAAGACATTTTG
>CAEFZX010016018.1:0-22159 GCA_903066825.1 Alfaro cultratus | reverse complement strand
TGAGGACCGAGGGCAGTTTGCTGTGTACACATTTTTACCAGTTTTATCTGTCATTTAAGCAGATTTTACCATAAAGGTAAAATCTGTTCAAAAAAGCAGATTTTTGAACAGATTCACTTTGAAGTGTGATCATCAACACTTCAAAGAGTCGAAGAATACTACTGTCTTTATCTTATGATCTTGTGACGATACTCTCGGCTTCCATTTCTGAATACCTTTAACACTGATGTGTAGATGGCGACATCCATCATAACCTCCGTAAACAGTGTGCTGCTGTGTGATGTCAACGTTCTTCTTCTGCTCGTCGCTGTGGAGACTAACTAGGACAAGATTTTTGTATTCTTGTCCTAAGAAATCACAAAATCCACCCACCTACATCAGCTCCATTTGATGAATATCTACAGCAATTTTGAGCTGCAGTCAAGGGTCACGCAAAATTATTCCATTGGTTCCCTGTTCACACTTTGGACGCCCTCAATCTACTATAGGTAGACAAGAGAGATTTGAACTTCCTTTTTAAAATCTTCCCTCTATAAAGCTCTTGATATTGTGGTATTGTTGCATATTGCCATGACTGTGCTCATTGTTTGTCCTCTAAGATGGCCTGTGGGGCCATGTGGCAACTTCATTTGAAACCACTACAGTGACTACTCGGTCCTTAAATAGACAGGTAGCTTCAGCTGTTTGTTCACACTGCTACTGACAGGCTTTTGGTTCAAAGACACAACTCCAGGAGCACTCAGCAGAAAGTCAGTCAGTCACTTTGATAATCATCTCTAATGACCTACACCTGTGTGTCGTTCAGCACAGCTGCCGCTAATCTGCAACTGTCTCAGCAGCCAGCCAGCAGAGAAAAGGTACACACAGAGGTGAGCATCTGTGAGGACGGGGCTGTTGCTGCTGCACCTCATAACCTTATTACAAAATAGTCCCTGGAGGACATACACAAAGTTCCAAGGTGACTGCACTGACAGGGTAACTCTGCTGCTCAGCTCTTTCTCTTTGTTAAAGGGCTTTCTTCGGTTTCCTGAATATTCTGCCGTTGTTCACATCGGGTCATTGAAACCACAGCAGCAGGGAGTGTTCTTGTTGCTCTCAGCTTCTGAGTCTTTCCTATAGATAAGAGGTATTGATTGGATCCTCAGGTCTGAATGGGGAATAAACTCTGATTAATGGCACCTCATGCTGGGTTAGTGGTGTCCAGACCTGAACAATGCTTGTGGAAGTTGATATAGAGCCCTTGAAGAAACAATAGCAGACCCAAGCTAGTGCAAGTGAACAAAGAAAGCATTTTTTAAATGGAAAGTTTATTTTATGAAGGTAAGAAAGCTGTCCAAGCCAACTTGGCGTTATATAAAAGTTGAATCTCTCTCCTTACCCCTTGAGGCCTTCATAATTTCTCCAAAGCAATGTTTACCACACGAACTCTGCTTCCCATCTCTTTTCATCCACCCTCCCTCTACCTTGCTTTTCATCTGCTGTATTTTTTTTGTGACAATTCTCAAAGTCAAGCCAGAGATTAACTGCTTTCATTCATTAACAAATCCAATATTTGAGGCTGCTAGGATTCCCATTATTTTTCTCTAGGAGACCAAACCCTGCCATGCATTCATTTAATTCCCCCATGTATGAAATAATATCCTGCCCAGCACCGCCAAGCCATTAAGGCTAGTTGTGCTGTGGCATGATAAGTGGATGTATGAGGAACAATAATTAAATGATCTCAGCTGCCTTCCTCCCACTCTCTCATTAAGGCTTCTCCTTCTGCTTTATTTATTTATTTTTTCTGGCACAATATCACAGAGGAAAGTCTGACTACAACATTAGATCAAGATTTTGCATTGACTCTTTCAAAGATTGAGAGGATGAAGCTTTCTTAGACCAGCGAGATTTGACAAGACTGACAGGGTTTGCAGCAAGTTTTTAATAGTGTCCTGCTAATTAAATTGGGGTCGACAGAAGCTTAATTTATTCTCACTCTATCACTCCAGATTAAAAGCTGAGTACGGTGCTGGCTGTGGAGTTTGTAGGATGGTAATGTGTCTGACAGCTGGCGTATCTTGTGCTCGTCTTGCTATATTATTTGTGAGATGGCATTTGCCCCCTTCTTTAGTGCATGCTAACGCAGTTGCTGACATTTGAAAGCTGGTTAACTCCAGATTCAGCTGATGTACATCTTGAAGATGGTTATGGGAAATCTACTTTACTGTGATTGACCACACCTATGCACATCTACACACGTACGTGATTTTTTTTGTTTTTCTCGAGATTTATTGTTGCCTCCTTGTTTTCAGATTCGCTTGCAGCTCTCTTAACTAGTTCCATTTGTTTAACGGGATCGTCCCAGATGATGCCATCACCCGGCACCTGTTTCAGCAGCTCTACACCAATTCTGAGTTTTCGTGTTTTCACTCTATTTTTAGATGTGCTGTGTGTTTCATTGTCCTCCTACTCTTTTGTAAATGTAATGAAGCTCATTTTTTTTCAGCTATGCTAAATGAGACTGTGAATACCACACTTGTATTTTTTGACCAGGTGCTATTTGAACAGTTAAATCAACATTGTCGCATGTTATAAAGTCAAATAAAATGTCGTTTTACATTATAATACAAAATACTGTGTTTATAAAAATAGTGTATTTTTATCAGTGTGAATTAACATTTTTGTTTTGTCTTCTGTTTAATGAATAAAATCAGTTTACCATTTTTAGACGGCAATAGTATTGTTTTAAGCAGTGCCTTTATGACCAGATGTATCCGTCACATACTGATTTGGAGCGGTAAGAAGTGAAAGATTGCATATTAGTTAGGATGGTGTACAATTAAATAAGAAATTAAGTTTTTTTTAGCTACAAAATGGTGACTCTTTCGGAAATCTCACTTAAATCATGTTCATGCTCACAGGGTGACTGGAGTCTGTATCAGGTGTAAGACATCTCCAGCACATAAACTGCTCTTTAAACATTTGGTGTTATTTTCTTACGCTTCATCTGACTTGTACAACTATCCTAAAGTTGCAAATGATAAGATTTTCAACACAAGCTCATTCCCTAAGCCACTCTTCTTCTACAAATATGTTGTTAACCTCTAACACATCTAAAACATTTAAACCTTGTAGGGCTTGAGGCAAACCAAAGCCCTGGATGAGATCTAAGAGATGCTGATTCACTCTAAAATACCTAGGAAGGCGCTTTGGAACCTTCATTGATTTTTAAAAGGCCCGTTTTTTCCACTGACTCTAGGAATGATTTACATTATCTCCTCAATTAGCAAATGAGAGTGAAATCTCCAGCGTTTCCTACTGCCCATCCTGCTCTGACTGCTTGCTGTGCTGCTGCGCTTCATCAGTGTGTTTTCCCTTATCAGTTGTTTGGGTTTGTAACTGTTGGCGTTCCTTTCTTTGCAAATTTTGAAGTCTTGCTTTGTGGATTTCATTCATTTCTATGCTCATAAGTCAGAGTCGGACTGGCAGCCATTTTATCTCTGGCTTCTGAGGCCTTATTGACTGAGTGAATAAAATGCACCCATCAATAGCTTTCTTTCCTCTTGCCACAGGTGATGAAGTTAATATTCTTCTCTTTCCAAGTGATAAATGTAACCCTCTAAATCTAAAGCTGAAACTAAAAGTAACTCCTTTTCTGTTTTCCTTCCATCACCAACTCCTGTCTCAGCATACAAATGCACAGGCCCTGTAACTAATATGCTGATGTTGGTGCCACTGGATGTTGGAAGCTATTGTAGCATTATGTTAGGCCCAAATATGTGATTTTTTTTTTTTATCCTTTCATTTTCTCCTCCGCTCACCCAGAGTCATTTCCAATTTCAGCTTCAGGAAGCAGTTAGTTCGAATGACAGAGGGAGCTGAAGCCTTGAGGCTCTTTTCACTTTCTAATACAGTAAAGCAAAATCATTTTAGTCATTTGAAAATGCCATCCCCAAATAGTTACGAATTTCATTCTCTAGATGATTTTGAATACCTTTTTTTACTACAACAGCTTAGCACTGTTGTAAATGGTAGTTTGCATGTTTAATGTTCACTCACTCACAAGCAAGGGACAACTCGTTCCGGCAACGTCTCCACTGCACTAATGTATTTTTACATGTGTCAGTCACAGAGGTCGGGTCGAGTTGGGGGTCTCGCGACAGTTCACTGCGGGAACTGGAAAGTTGTTCCCATATCTGTACCCTACCTTCAATTCAATGTCATGTTTAGTATGTAAACTCCTCCATCATCGCTGCCTCACCGCCTCCCAAAGCCACAGTTACTTTGTAAATGATTTTGCATTCTTACTCAATCGTCTTTCCACTCTCCCCAAATGTGACATTAGTGGGGGACTTCAATATACATTTGGACAATAATAATCTTCCACTTACAAGACACTTATTGTCATAACAAAGTATCTGCAGTCAAAAATAGAAGAAACCACTCAGAAATAAATTACAAAGTTGAGCCTCTTAAGTGTACAACATAAATTAATACATAGGAAAATAGTTAAATATAAAAAAAGGATAAATATCAGACTGAGTTATTGTTTTCATTGTACAGAAATATAATTCAACACTGTTTTTTCACAACATACACTATTGCATGGTGCTATTGGTACTTTGTGTGTGTCGATAGACTCAGGATCTGACGAAGGTACCATTTTTGACAAACCTCAATCTGTGTCAAGTCTAATCTATGATCCATGTTTCAGATTGTTTGTTGTGTGGAAATTGTACTTCTTCATCACTGGGAGACATTGGGCATCTTTCAAACACGCTAATCAGAAGGATTTAAATAGCAAAATTTAAGAAGTTTGTATTGAAGTGTTTGAGTTTACCCTTGAACATGCAGCGCCATGTTTGTACCTTTTTTATATTGCTTTGTAGTAAACATTTATTAGGGTTTCCTTGCTGACAGATTACCCTGACACTGTTATAAGTACTTTCCAAATGCATTTTAAAGCACAAGTAGATAATTCAAGAGCTGGAGGCATGTTTTCCTAAAATATTCATGGCTTTCAGAGGCTCCCATGGCTCTTTGCTGTGCCTAACTGCCTGAGAAATGTCTGGAATAATGCTACTTTGTAGTGTGGTTAGACATGTCTGACCTGTCAGCAAGGATTACTTGATATATTCACTAATGAGCTGCTGGACACAACCAGCTGAGTCCATCTCCTGCAATGGCTGATTGGATGTCTTCGGTGGCCTATAGTCAAGGGTCATACTATTTTCAGGTATTTCTAAGATTTATCCAGCATTCACTAACACATTTTTAAAGCACTGACCTAAGACGCTGTATAACCTTTCACGATGATCTGTATCTTATTTTATTGCTTTCAGTAGTTTTTTCAGTGTTACACAAATATTTTCCAGAGTTAATCTACAAAAACAAGTTAATATATTAAAGAGTGTCAGTCTTGATTTAGTAGCTGTCTTATGTAAATGGGATGTTCGCTTGTTATTCCCATGTTAAAGAGTTTCTAAGAGAAATGAGCCTCTGTGCTGTATTGGATTATTTTATTGAATTCGTTAGGATAATTTTGTTGAAACCATTTGTTTCCTAATGTTGGATCTGTTGGACATTTCTAAAGTGTTCCGTGTGCAGTTTGTTACTGAAATGAAGGGAGTCCTCACTATACTTTTTATCTTAAGAGATGGGGTTCCAACAAGTTTGTGTGGGGTCAAATTGTCTGGTTTCGGAAACTGATAGTCTGACAACCCCCCAACGTCCTCTTTGTCTGATCCTCCCAGCATTGCGCTACGACGTGGGAGGGTTAAAGGCTCTTCACACTTCTTTACCAGGCGTGCCAAAAATGGAGGGTGCTTCCAATGCTGCTGGAAAGTGCTACAAACACATTACCCCCCCGTCCAAACTGCTCAGTCCCTTAGAGATCAAACTCAGGTCATTGCACACATCTCAAAATATTGAGGTGGTGGTGAGTTACCCATGGGCAGTCCTGAAAAGTATAGTGAAGGGTGTTGTTGGCCTTAAAGACAAAAGAAATGAAATGCAGGATATCTGAAGAATAACAAATCTTGAAGAAGTTTAGAAAACTGAGCAAAATGAATTACTGAATTTCATAAAACACCTGGGATCCAGGATCAGAATTCCAGTGAACATTTGCCTCTCCTTTTAAATTTCTTGGGCAACAAGCAGTACCTTACAATTTACTGGTGTACTGCCCTCTACCCTTTGCCAGAGGCCGGTAGAGTAGACACTAGGCAGAAATTATACTCAAGCAAACCCAGAACTACTTCAGCATTGAATTTGTGTGTTTTTCCAACTTAGCTTTTCTTGTGGGACTTTTTCTCTATCTGGGTTACATCACTGATTTTTAGTCCTGGCCTCAACAAATCTGACTTTTGCTTGCCAATTTCCACTTCCCATCACATTTCTTTTTTTCCTCGGTGTTTATTCAGTCTGGCAGCCTCTGTAGTGAAACCAGGCTTGGTATGGAGTCTCTTACTTGTCTTGAGACCATCTTGCCTTTTAGGTGCTGTTGGATTTGATTCTTCCCAGTTCATGTTAAATTATTGAGTCGGTCTTCACCTGTTGCCTCCTGCCTGTCAGTGCTGCTTTTAGATCCATCTATCCCCCCCCATCCCATGACAACTTTTTTTTATATTCCATGTACCGGAGACCAGACTTTTGTCATGTTTAAAAGCAACTTTGAGCAAAGCCTTCCTCGGGGTTCCAGAAGTGCTTTGAAACCTTTTCCTTACAAATCTGACAGCTTTACTTTCCTCGGTCCAGTTCTTTCACCTTACAATTTTCAGAATAAACCAGTTTTTTCTTTTTTCTCCATTTATTCATTTTTTTTTATATCGATACATGTTACACTGACCTATGAATCAGCCAAGCACATAAACTAAACTTGTAGCTGAAGAAATGCGACCAAAGAAATGGGAACAAATTGTAAATTGTAAAGTGCTTTTCTGTGTTGTCTGTGTAAAGTGTCCAAACTAAATGCTTGAAAAGACCATGTTACAATATTGAGCAAACAAAACAAGGAAAAAAAAATATTTTTGAGAAATATAATTATATCAGTCTTTACAAATCTTCATTTAAATGATGAAAATTGACACACAGAATCTCCAGAAGATACAATTTTAATTGCCAGAATGTCATTCAGATACAACTCTTTATATTTGACTAAAAAGGCTTCACTTTGTCAAATAGAGTTTATGGCTTTAATGCTTTACATTACATCACGATGCTTTTTAAAGCACACCTCAAGCTATACAAATACAAAAGCAGCCTTTGTTGGGTGTTATATGGAAGAGCCTTAATGAGCAGTGCCATTAATAACTAACACTCTTTAGCAACGAAACACAAAATTATTCTTCCCGCCAGCTATTATGTTTTTTTTTCTTTTGATGGATTTATTATGCTACTATAATTTTATTATTCATCAACTTTTTTTTTCCCCACTTAAAACGTTTAAGACTAATGCTCCAGCAGCAACATCTTGTTCAAAAGTCAGTACATCTGAATGCCAACTTGGGCTCTTTAAGATCGAAAATAACCTTCAAAGATCTATTGTTGATGGCACAGAGGATATGCACCAAAATTTTCAAAGCAAATAGAAATACAATGAGACAGGAAGTGCTTTAAAACTAGAGACCTTTCTTCTCTACCATTTTGGGGTTTGTTTGTGGATGGGAGTATACAATTAAACAGCGGTTCTGAAAAGTGTGCACATACCAGCTTAAATGCCAGCTAGTGTAACGTATAAAGACAGCATATTTTTTATCTGCTGTTTCCGTGACTTTAATGTTTAATTACTGGATCACAAGCAAATCTGTTCTAAAAAAAAGAAAATCTGTAGTAATTTAGCTGCATATGTGTGAATACATTTTAACCATTTTCAAAACCACTTTTAAGATCACTTTTAACATTCGGCCTACTTGGAGAATAATTTATGGTCCAATAGATTTCATCCACAAGGACCCTGAAGATACTTGGATGATATGACTTTCAATATCTCATTTCCTTTTAGAATAAATAAAATATTTTTCAATTGAATTGAAATGAAATGAAACCAGAGGCTTTGGGCCACAATACCATGCCAACCAGAAGTCCATACCCATAGTACATCATGGTGGTGGCAGTATCATGCTCTGGGCTTACTGTTTTCCAACTCAAAGTAGGTTTTGTGTCAAAATGAATGGATTGAGTTGATTGACTCCTAAATGAGACCAAATTATATTATTTTCAAATAACAGGGACTCTAACCATGCATTAGCTTAAAGTTGTGCACTCATGCAAAACTGTCTTTGTAGCTATTTGTTTTACATTTTAACACCGTGCTGATTTTCTTTTCTTTTTTTGAGTAGCTGTATCAGACTAACCTCAAATTATTGGTGAAAAACCCTCCCCTCACTTTAACATTCCAGTTTTGTAAACTATTTATTACTGTTGCTTCATCATCGGTAAACTGATATTAGGTCTTGACTTTTTATTTAGACAGCTTTTGGTAATAACCAATGTACTTTTGATAGTAGGGCGATCAGCAAAGTTGACACATTGTCAGTCAACATATCCCTCCATGAGCAGTACACCAAACCATCGTCATTCTCACATTCAAGAGCTGAATACTTGGATAACTAAAAACTACTTTTTTTTTTTTTCTTTTTTTTGGTAAAACATAAATATGATCAATTCTAAACATATTCCAATTTGATTTCTTAAGCTCATTCTGACAAGGGCAGAATCAATTAGTTTGCAAATCAAACTCTTGTCACATATGTTGTGTGCTGAGCTATGTCTTGGCTGAGACCAGTTACCAGGCAACCAGTGGATGTGTGGAGCTGTTACATGTGTTACTGACCGGCTCTGTTTGGATTGTCGGTGGAAGTGGTCGCAATGATCATTTAATGTATTCAAGAGAGTGCAAAAAGAAAGTGTAAACCATTATTGATGATTTGTATTTTCCTTTTCTAACATGTTAGGAAAAAGTAAAACAGAACAGTTTTGTTACACAGACATGTAGTATGTGAAAAAATTATTGAAACTGTTAAAATCCAGACTGTTATGAAGGAGCTTAACCATCTATCCACCACCTTCTGCTTATCCAAGTTAATAAGAAAAGCTTTTAAACAGTTTTCATAAGAACATTTCTACAATTATCTTTCATGCTTATTTCTTTGCTGCCATTTTCATTTCTCTTTTTGCCTGCTTCAGAACATAACCTTGATTCAGCTAAAGAATGTAAACTAATGTTACTCTTAGAGAACTCCAGACTTTTAAATTATTATGGTGAAAAGCCTGTTTCACAAGACATGATAATCATAAAACCACAAAGACGAAATGCATCAGATATCCCTCTGGGCTTTCATATGTCCCTAATGAGAATGATGTTTTACCACACCACTTTTAAGCTTTCAAGAATTTAGTCAGTATTATGGAAAGAAAAGGAGATGTCATGCAACATGGCCATCAGTGGTACGCATAAAATCTGCATTATTTCCAACACTGATGGCAGACCAACTTTGTAGTGCTCCTGTTTTTCCCTAAGGAAATGCTTCAAATTTAAATATGTCTCCTTCTTACTCTCATCATCAGAAATGAGTTCTGTGTCTCCTTTGTGATGGTAAGTCCTGCAGCTGTCTGGTCGTGCAAACACGCATCATCTCTACATCACTTCATCCATATGGAAAGATAGCTTCCTTCTATACAGGTGAACCAATGTGAGTCTGTAGCTACCTGAGTCGGGAGCATAATTGACTTCTACCTCCCAGCCTCCATCACATTGGTTCCTTTATAAATCTCTCTGGGTTATGCATTTTCTACTCTTGTATTATGGATTTGTAGTATGTTTTATGCCGCTGTCTTATGGGAAAGAGGTTTTTAATCTCAGTGAGTTATTGTGTTGGTTAAATAGAGACATAACATACATTTTAAAAATGCTTATCAAGATATACTTGATGCGTGAACTATTAAAATAGGCAGTTTAAAGTGTTTTTAGACGGGGTCTCAAGAATTTGTGGTTTTTAACTATTAATGGGCAGCTGAGGTCCATGCCTACCAAATATACAAGGGGTCCATTTTTTCTTCTAAAGTCTCGTGCTCACAAGAGTTTGGTATGCTAAGGTCTGCTAGTCTGAACACCTCTTCTTAAAATCTGTGATATGTTTTGCTGTCCTTCTCTTGGCCTCCTAGACACACTTCACAAACGCGGGCTTACCCACCATCAAGCATGTTCTGCTCCATTGACGATGGAATACATATCTAAAGTTTATTCAATTTCAGCATAAATTTCCTGTGGATATCAGCAGAAAAGTGGGCTAGGAAAAGAAGGTAGATGCAGTAAATCCTGAACGGAAAATAACGATTAGAGCTGCGTCCACATCATCTCAATCTTCAGTCTGCTGCTTCCTTATAAGCTAATGTTAATAGGGCAATCATAAACCTCATTGCTGTTCTGCTCAGAGTCATTACCTCCGTTATGTGTGCGTGCAAGAGGTACCGTCATGTTTATTGCGGGATGTCCTAATTGGGTTTCAACAAGATTGATTCAATCTGCCCTTTAGTTTGTGACATAACATTTAAATGGAACATTTAACCTTCCCTTCTTGATGCTCTCTCATCTGAGCACTTAGCCACACAAACACACTTGGTGCATCTTACATGTGCACAGCCCGTTTGCACAAGCTCCCCAAGAGTGGCAGCTGGAACTTGTTAATTGCGAGCGCTAAATTCAAACGCTATCGTTATCTTGGCTGGCAGGACATAAATATTAATACATCATAAAGAGCTATAAAAAGCTCGCCTCAGCCTCATTTGGATCCATATATATGCAGCTGTTGGTGTCTATTGGGCGGCAGACGTGGACCATCATTTATTGAGGGAGAGGGACAAGAGCGGGCTGTCACGAGAGGAAGAAGGCAGGAAATGACTTGCTCTTCAAATGGATGATTGAAAAAGAAGAGGGATGCAAAGAGGATGCTGGCAAGCTGAGAAAAGGCCTCGTCCGGCAGAAATGACTGATTTTGACAAAAGGGCAGGCCTGTCAGAGAGAGGAAGGCAGATCAGCATCTGTTTTTCTAGGGAGAAGTTTCATCTGTATTGACACGACCCAGAGATTTGTCCATGTCGAACCCAAAACGTGCACAAACTCGACCCGTCCTTGGCTCTCGGCTGCCCGGGTGCACCAGATGGCAGACGTGCTGTCGTCCCCGCGCTGCTCCCCTCTCCGACCGTCCCGGGGCCTGGACACGACCGCTGAGAGCGCAGCGGGGATGGCAGGTGTTGACAGAGTTCCACCTGAGGGGATTTTATCACTGAACGCTGCCTCTCCCCAGCTGCTCAGCAGAGCTGATTAATCAACGGGCAGAAGGATAACCAAGTGAAATATATATATATATATATATATATATATAAGTGTGTGTGTGTGTTTACAGGGGGAAAAGCCTTTGATGAAGGAAAACACAATAAATTAACAGACAGTAGACTCAAAATAGAACTGGTATAAATCCGATAAATTATCAAATCACCACCAAAAATAGAAATAGAGACTAGATTTACTACTACTTACCTTCTAGGAGTTTTTGTCCAAGCAGGGCTGCTTTGACTTGTTCAGCTTTCATTTCAGATTTCTAAATACTTTTATACAAACATTTCAACATTTACAAGCCTAAGCTAATTTGCAGAGCCTGGTTCTAGATTGACTTTCAACTACATAAGACTAATATACAAGGTTTAAAATGCTAAATACGAAGAGGAAAAAATAAATTAAATGCAGAAACTATTTATCACCAGATAACAGGAGTGCATCAAAAGTAACACTAAATCACATGACAGGACTTGACGCTCTACAATCTCTCTTATTTCCTCATATTTACACCATCATACCAAGTTTTGAATGCCATCATACAAGGAAGGGAACAGTTCCAGCAGCTTTTACATTTTCTTTAAACTTCAACACATCTGAAACAGAGTTTATTAGAGAAAAGCATCCTAATGTGGCTACAGGGGAAAGATAAGGGGGAAAATCACTTTATTACAGGCAGTAAAAGAAGGCCATGTGGAGAAGAAAATTGTTAAATCACCGGGCTCAACATTTCAGTTTTATAGAATTCAAAGCACAGCTGCATGAAGCAATACTTCCCCTTCCTGGAATGCTTTTGTCCGTTCGAGCAGCGTATATTTCAGGACCTGCTGAGAATGAAAATGACCCAAACTAGTCATTAAAAGTCCGACTGGATAGTTTGAACAGACTACCATTAATATAAATTAGATCTGTGAATACAGGTAATTGGATTTTTGTAGAAAACACAAGCACGCATAAAATGGGATGACTCATAGTCCACTGGATTATTAATAAAACTCATAATAGAATCTGGCCATATATTTCGTTGAGGGTGTGTTTTAAAATTCATATTTTGATATCTACCATAAGGTAATATTCTGTGTTTGTTTAACACGTGGTGTACAGAAGCATGTGGCCATATGTGATTATATGCATTAAAACGACTATTTCTTCTGTACAAAAAACACTACAATTGATTTCTCATTATCATTATCTCATTATGAAGTAATGAGAGGCGGGCGGCATGCAAAGTCAACTCAAAATGAATTAATGGTGACAATGGCTTTTGTAATTGACAAGCTGTGTAATGTGTTCTCTCTTTATGCTTACAACGATTACCATCACCAGCAATGCATGCATAAGCTTTAATTTTTCCAAATAAAATAGTCCTAGAATTTCACTATTCTACGTTTTAGAAAGTGTAATGAATGTGCTGCTGGACTCCAATTTTGTTCTATTCGGCTCAGAGCAACATTCAAACATAGCTGCACATAAATAACGACAAACACACACATACACACGCACACCCACGGATAATCTGGATGCAGCGGAAGCACTATTTATTCGAGAGGTGTTTTGAAGCACAAGGGAAATAGAAAATGGAGGAAATTTAAACTGCCAGATGTGATTGAGTTCTATTGTGTGGTCTGTGTTGGTTAATGAGTGGTAGTCAAAGGCAGGACGGAAGGATGAGAGTGAGAGGAAAAAGGAAATGCCTTGATGTGCAGAGCCTATTAAGGTCTGGCTGGTGAGCTGGACTCGATCACTGGGGATTCTTGGGCAAATCCAATATAGTAGCAGACAGTCACACTGAAATAGTGCCGAATGGCTTTTCTCTCTGTAGATAAACCAAACTCCAAATCCAATAAATCTTCTCATGTGGGCATGCATTCATGGTCTAAAGTTACCAATTGAAAAGTTTAAACACAATGTCCTCATCAGGTCACTTTTATTTTTGTCTAATCTGCAAAACCTTCGAATTGACAAAAACATTCCTTGAAATTCATCCATCCATTTTCTGTTCACCCTTGTCCCTAATGGGGTCGGGAGGAGTGCTGGTGTCTATCTCCAGCTATGTTCCGGGCGAGAGGCGGGGTTCACCCTGGACAGGTCGCCAGTCTGTCGCAGATTTCTTGAAATTGCAGATCATTAAAGTTTCTGCTTCCAATGAAAGAGAAATTTAAAAAATCAGTTCATGTGAGCTCAATATGAAGGTTGTAGATGCAGACTACGTAAACTGAAATGATGTGCTGGAACCTATCAGGTCCATTCAGTTAAATTCTTCATCATATTGTGAGAGTCTTAACTAAATGTATGGATTTCATATCCAGAAAAAAAGAATTAAGAAGTTAAAATTAAAAACTTTGTTTTAGCATGTGGACCAAAGTTACAAAAGTTATGCTGAAAAGCATAATGCCAACAATTAATTAATGCTAACTGCAACAGTCTTAGCTAATTACTGGGATTTTCAGACTCAGTAGAGTTGTCCAAGTATTTCTTCAAATATCTCGTTTGTTGAGTGGATCACAGAGAAATATGAATAAAATCCAAATTTACTGTCTTAGTTCTTTATCCAGAAAGCATTTGTTGTACCTACAAATGTCCAACTATTGTTGCATGGCTCTCAGCTGAACTACTTATCTCTTGAAATAGTCGTTTAATATATTCGCTTTTTATTTTTTAAATCTGGTTCAAGAAGAAATGCTTCTTATGGTGCTGTTTTCTGATGTACACTTAAGATATCAGGATATAATCAGAACAAAATGGCAAAAAGAAATGCCATTTAATCTCAGAACATCTAAACATCTACAACTGTTTTTACCCCCAAACCAGGAAACATCAGACTCTTTATGTGACTCTTCAAATGAGAATAACCCAAATCACCAGCATGGGCAAGAACAAATAACATTCTGAAAGGAGAATTATGCAACCACTGCATGAAGAGTATCCTGCAGAAGGTAGCCATTAATTATTGATAAAATTAATAATTTATTGCACAACCACCTGGAAACAGGGAACTAATAATAATTGTATCTGTTTAAATGTCTGTTGAGCTTAATGTCTCGGTCTGACATACTGCAGACTGCCAAAAGTATGTATTACAAAACCTTTCAACCAGCCACCATCACCATATACATAGATAATGTCAAGCATTTCCCTCCCCCAAAATTCCCATAGAGGTTTTTAAAATAAAAAAAAAAACAACAAGGGATGCTGAGCTCAATAACTTAACTTGAACTTTACTAACTACTACTCAGTTTATAAGTCTGACGTCTGCAAATGATCATCAGTGTAAGCATGTTGGAGTTTGTATATCTGTGTATCAGGGTAGGTGTGAGTGACAAAAGGAAGCAAGGATTTCCTAAATGTCTGTCTTTAACATGCCATCAGTTTAGTGGCGGGACAACGTGGCTGCTACGGCTACAACAAAGGAAGATGGCGGACAGGCATTGCATCAGATCATGTTCCTTGCATGTTAGAGAGGAGAGTGGGTCTTTGGAAGAGTGGGATGTTTCATTATCTCTCTCATTTCTTCTGCGAGAGAAGAAATGTTTATTGAAAAACAGGTTGCGAAACAGCGATGTGAGGAGCTTTTCCCCAGGGAAGTGTGACCACGATAGAAGAAAATAGTTTCAAATTAAAAGTCCAACCTTCAGAGTAAAACCGATTCTTAGGCTATGAATGTGCAACAGGCTAATCGTCATAATTATGTCATTCTTGATTGACTGCAACCCAAAAAGAAATGTACTGCCTTAACCTGATGCGTCAGAAAATGTATTCCTAGCTTCATACGAACAATGGTATTTAAAATGTGTTTCCATAACACTCTCCATCACCTATATCTATTTAATAAAATCCACTAAATTGTTTCTTCCAGTGCCTTATTAGTTTATTTATGCTGTTCAGACCTTAGTGGAAACCTGAAAGGTTTTGGTTTTTTAGCAAATTAGTGAAGCTGACAACTTGAAATGTGTGCTTAAATGAAAACATGGTGTAGAAAAAGAAGCAAACAGCAGAGACAAACAATTGTTTGATAACAATGTCTCAATATCAATCAATTACCTGCAACACCTGGATTACTGTAATGAATGAATCAGCCTTTCGGCTTGCAATACTCTTTAAATACACGTCCAAAGTGCTTACATGCAAATGAGAGACATTTGAGTCTTTAAAGAGATCTATTTTTTCCCCCTCCCCTTTTACATAATTTCTTCTCCTTTTATGTGTCAAGAAAAACATCCTTTATTCACTTTGACTTTGAACATAAACCCCTAATGGCTCCCAGAGGTTGGTTTCTGCATCCATCTTGGCTGGAAGAATGATGAAAGGCCACCTGGTTAGAAACAGTTAAAGGGACTCTATGCTTATGAACATAGAGTCTCATAAGCAGGACATGATGTTTGATGTGTTGGGAAATTATTTCGCACTTTATTCTTTTTGAAACCTTCAATCTGCTGGAACCTGCTGAACGTCCTGTTTAGCAAGTGAATCAACCTTTTCGCGAAGAAGACTGAACGTTAGAAATCTAATAGACATTTTATTAACAAACAATAAAAACCACAGAACCTCTGACAAATTTACAATTTACATCTCAGCATTATGTCAGCACAGGTTCTGATGTCCAACAAGTGAATAAACCTTAATTTACTACTTCAGCATGCAGGAGTTCACATCCTGTTCATCAATCTTGGACGAGCTATAAGGCCTTTTCCAAACAATTTGAAATCTGCCAGACTACAATGATGATTTGCAATTGTGCAACAATTTAGAGAAGTCATCAGCCTTTCCATGTGTGGATGTTTCAACAAATTTATCCCAAATGTCGATTTTAAATGTGCTGAGAAAAATGTGCAATATGTTGATCTCAATTGATAGCGTCACTGCAATATAAAAATGGTTTTGCTATGCCTTTGTTTTTCCTACTTTCCAGAACCAATTGGATTCCAACACATTTCTTTTTGCATACTGTCATAGAATCTAATAATGCAAATTTGCATAAAACTCGCATTTTCTCATTCCAGTCTGCTGTGCTTTCTTTTGGAAAGCTGTCCAAAAAGTTTATACAGGAAAAGGAAATAATTTCTCCCGATTAAGCCTTAGTCCAGCGGTACAGCTGACGTGCAAATCCGACTTGTTTACATTTACATTTTGCTTTCACCGACATAAAGATATGCTTGGATTGTTGCCTTCATATTGCTAATGTGCTCTGGTGAATAATAATGAGTGCTTTAATGTAGCGAGAAGATTTATTCATTATTATGTTTGCTAAATGTAAAAAAATGATTGAAATGGAGAATCTCATTTACAAATCAAATTAAAGAACAGATCTTGGTGCTGGCTCTTGTGTTATAATTCCTTGTATATTAGGTCCTTGCTGGAGATTTGACTGACCGCCATGGCGCCTTAAAAGACTGCAGCCCTCATTAAACTTTCATTTCCTCACAGGATTTTGGTCAAATGGTGTAAAATGTCACAAAATCCTGTTGGGGGAGACCTTCTGCAGCGCGTGTGGCATCACAAGAAGCAGTGAGTCTGGCAGCAGAATCTCGGAGAGATGCTTAAATGAAGGCAAACACAGTTTCTTTGTCAGCCTGATGTGTTTTTCTGACAATCACCAACTGTTATTGAATGTCTGACGGGCTCGCTTTCAATTCAGCTTATTCAGAAATGAATTGCCGCCTGGTAGCCGTGTTAATTACTTCTTAAACCATTTACCAGCCAACTTAATGTTCTCCGGTTGTGCAACGTGCAGCACATTGTCATGGCTAATTGCACAATGCCTCATTGATTGTTTGTTAATGTGGTCATAGGAGACATCAAGCAATGCGAGGACTTAAGTTGAACTCTTTTGCTAAATTAGTTGGGAGGTTTGTGTCTCAAGGTCTTAACCAGACTTTTCATGCAGAATCAAGTTTTAGTTGTTAAATTAACCCAGAAGTTGAGACAAAGATTTTACATTTTTTTCCCCCAACAGTTTTGTAGAACCAGGAAAACATTTAAATAACCTTATGGCGTTCGCTGCCTAGAATGGCCCTCTTAGCCAGAATGATGCTTGTTAAAGTAATATCATGACTATCATAAAGCAAGCAGCTAAGACTGAACAGAATTTTAAATCTCATGATTAAACAGCTTAGAAGAAATGTCGCAATTTGTCAAATAAAAAAGCTGTAATCAGCACAGAATAATTCACCCCATTTTAGTCCTACATTCTAATACCTATCTCCATGTGAAGTCTTTTAAATACCATGAAGTGCACTGACGAAATTCTTCTTTACTGATTCTCAAATAAAGTTCCACTGTTGTTTCATCACTCAGTGGCGCCCCCAATGGGAGGTCAGGTGGGATAGAGCATCTATGGTAGACTGTAAACATATTTTCTGATAAATTTGAGATGCGTCTTTGTGTTCTGTTTATCAGTGGTTTTCTCTTTCAAACTTCCCCATGCAAGCTGAAGCAGCGTTGCATTTTAAATATCTTTTGGCCTATTTCCTGTTGTCAGACAAGTTCTTATTGAGTTAATTCCTAATTCCACATGTCACGCAGTTATTAGGCTAGGGAAATTGAACTCAGTTTTCCAAGAAACGTGGTTAATAACAGTTAACTCATGATAAGGGAGAAATTCTGTTTTCACTTAGCACCATGTAAGTTTGCATAGCCATTTTCTCCTAATCCATTAGAATTTGAAAAACGTTTATTGAATTTGCTCAGTGTCTCTATCCAATTTAAAAATGAGTTTGATCTGAAACACTTAAATGTGACAAATCATCAGAAGAAGAAATATGTAAGGGGATATAACTTAAATGCTCTTTTCAAGAACAGTGCACTGAAGTTATTAAACTGAACCGTTTAAATTATATTAGAAATCACAGCTGAAACAGTAAACCTGCATATTTTAGAGACTTTCACTTTATTTCTTGTAAAAGGCACCGTAGAGGCACACGTAAAGTGTAATCCTCACAGTCACATAAAAATGATGGTACTGCTTTAGGGTATCATTAAAAATCCTAAATGATGTTTTAATCTGAGGGGAGCGCGCTGCTTAAGGATCGTCTGCATTGAGATGCAAAGCTGCAGTGGGAAACGTCTATTTTTTCCACTCGCGGATGAAGCTGCGAGTCTCCTGTTTGACACTGGATTAATACCAACAATGCAGAGATTTATGCACTTGCGTCGAGCTCGCGGTCTTCCTCGCCCTGCCTGTCGTTTAGTCGCTTCTGCACTTTGACTAATTCCTGCACGTTGCTCGGGCGGAAGACGGGAGGAATTCAGCAGACCGGACTCATGTTGCGACTTTCCCTGAACTCACGCCTCGCTTCAAAGACTTTGATGTGCAAAAGCCTCTTCTTTCAGAACGCTGCAAAAATCTGTCCAACTCAGGAAGTGAATGCCTCCGTGATGGCTAATGAAATGTTGTTGGGATGGAGTAATAAAAGCACACTCGCCGAGGCACAGCTTTGTGATTTTTTGTGCGGGGCCACCTTCTTCTCTGTTTTGCCTGTGCAGAACTTAATTGAATTTGGTCAAGAAAACTATAGATGGAAGTCTGTCTGAGGCGTCTCTATCTGTGTGCACACTCGTGTGATGTGGTGTGTTTGTGAACGAGCGAGCGTCGGTATCAATCTATCCCATCTCCACGCCAACCAGCCTCTTGAGAAGTGCTGCTGCAGCTTAATTAGCAAAGCAGCCAGTTTCTCCTTCCTTCTCTCCTTCATTTATTTCTCTCTTACTCTCTCTTTTTTTGTTTTTGGCTTCAAATCAGAGTTAACTAAAAGAAAATTCAGTTTTTACCTCACTCGTACCAGCACGTTTGAGATGGTCGCAAACACAAAGGTAGTGAGCACACAACCTTCTGACCCCACCGATACGCATTGGGCCGGCTCAGACTCAGTGGTCTGTGAAGGTGGAAGCCAGAGGAGCCAATTAGAGCGCACAAAGCCAACGAGGACCCAATTCTTTTTTTTTCTCCCCTACATCCCCCCTTCTGGACTCTGCAGGTCTCCTGCTCTGAAAGCTTTTCTGGAAGCTTGTTTAATAATATTACACTTTGTTGAATATTTGAATGACCATTTGTGCCGTTTCCTCAGCCCATCCAACGCACCTGAGAACCTTTTAAGAAGAGACGCACTGGGTGGGGCAGAGGTAGATAATCGAACCAGGGGAGGCTATTTTCACTTGTAGCTACTGTCGGGCAGAGCTCAGGGCACCCCCTGAGCTCTGCCCAGGGCACCCCTCACTTAGTCCACATTTTCTTTTTTCCCCCTCGATTCAGCTTCAGGTGTCGCTGCTCAGTGGAGGTTCATTACTCTCATTTACCAAAGGTATTGTAACATGTTGATTTGAATTTTTTTTCAGACAGTTGTGTGTAGTTTTTTTTAAAAAATACGTCTACAATGTAATGTACTATCCTTTAATGAAAAATATTAGCTTGCAATCACATCAGAGTATTTGCAATTATCGCACATATCAACTTGGTGGCCTGATATGTGCCATTCTAAATGTTTGCCTGACATCACAAAATATGTAACATTCAGTCAGTTAAGAAGAGAGCGTTTACATTATAAAAACTTTAGTGGTGTCGCAGAATCATAAAAGTGATAGACACCACGGTAATAGAGGCACACTAAATATGAGCTCCACTGATCAGCATCTCTAAGATGCTTTTACATTAGAAAGTCCATTCATGGCACTCTGCTTCCAAACCAATGTAATTTGCTGCATTCAATACCTTTCAAGTATACTAAATGTATAGTTTAAGGAAGATGTAACCAAAAAACAGACATTTTGAAGTAGTTAAATTAAGGAAAGTGGCAGTGGACTGGCATTATTTGATAATGTAACACTACTGAGATTTGACGAGTATTCATGTGGGTACTTGTACTTGGACTCGATTGGGATAAAGGTGGTATCAGTGCATTCCTAATGAAAAAGGTCTTGTATAAATACTAGTGCAAATTACCACAAGACAAAAGAGAAATGCAACATTAGCAATGAAATGCAACGACGATGTTGATGTCGGTCATTGCACTCCCAGCTACAAGCGACTTTCTCCCTGGTGCACAGTTCACTGCCTGAAAACATGAGCCTACAGGCGCCTGCAAGCTGCGTGTCCTGATTTATCTGGATGATTTTTCAGCTGATTTCTTTCAGCTCGTTGAGTAGAGTCTTTATCACGTTTGGTTTTGGGTAGAGCAAAAGCTCTCGTTATCCTAAGATGAGAGGAACAGATGAGAAAAACAAGCATGCAGTGCAAAACTAAGAAGCGTTTTCCGTATTCCATTGTACAGATCCAACCAACTACTTTTGGCTTCTCCTTGCAGTTGAAGCAGCACTAAATGGTCGATGCTCAGTGAAAGCAGTGGGATTGAGAGGATTAAAAAAGGAAAAGGGATGAAGTGTGTGTGTGTGTGTATGGAGAGAGAGAGAGAGGTTTCTGCCTGGACACCTTGAAGGCACCAGAAAAGAGTGTGCTGATTAAACTTAACTCCATCCTAAACAGAACCTCCCACTCTCTCCTTAGTGAGCTCATGCGGCCAGAAAAGGACTGCAGCCACCGCCTTATTCTTCAAAATGATGCAACCCTTGTGGCATTATGCTGCACAAAGCCATTGGTTGCATCGGTGACAGTTTGCTTTGCTGTCACTGTCAAGAGATTAACATCTGACTAACAGCAAACAAAGCTCTTTTCAATGGGATTCGCTTCCAAGGGCAAAACCAAGAATGAATGAGGAAAGGACATCATGGGAGAAGACCCAGACAATGGGTTCAAATGCGCAGATATTTTGAACCTACAAGGTAGCGCATAGTCTTCATCAGATCAGCTATCTTCATGTTGGTGGAGGTGTACACAGAGCGAATCTTGTATCGATCCTTTGCCACTATGTCACTTAATCAGGCGAGGCGCCATGACGGACGTCGTAAGTGACGGACGTCAGCATTGAACGACAGCGATTGTTTTCCCAAGTTGTTTCTGCTAATATAGCCGTGGCTTGTACTTGTTCAAGTCGAGCTGATTTGTCTGTGGAAGTAGCAACGACAGTAGTTGGGGCTCGTAGACAGTGGTTTTCACAAAAGTTGGGAATGGTTAGCTTAGGAACCAACCAACGCCTTCTCCCTCCTAACACGTTTGTTGATTTGATCAAATCTGCCTGAATTGACTCCAGATGGTTTAAACCGATAAGTCATAGCTGGAATTTACCCTTACACCCAAAAAGACTTAAAACCATACAAAAGTTTAGATGCTCACCAGTTTGTTTATGTACAGTGTAGGCTATATAATGGTGGGGCAATTTCCCTGTGGTTGCTAATGATTTCATTGCATCTTGCTAAATGTACTTACTTGCTAATTATATGAACATTAGTAAGTAAGTACATTACTTACTCATGTTCGAGGTCAATCGGCTACTGTTACGCCTCCAAATAAGAAGTTACTAATGTAAGTAAGTACATTAGTAAGTACCGTATTTTCCGGACTATAAGTCGCAGTTTTTTTCATAGTCTGGCCGCGGGTGCGACTTATACTGAGGAGCTACTTATGTGTGAAATTAACACATTATTATATCATATCACATGTTATTTTCACTCTAAACTGCAAGAGGGCGCTCTAGGCCTGTGTTCTTCTACCTCCAGAGTTAGCGGAGTTGTTTACAAGCGACACTGAAGATTTCATTGCGTTTAGTGATTTGGAGAGACACGGATGGTTTGGTAAACTTGTTAGCATGTTATTTATGCTATAGTTATCTGAATAACTCTTAATATGTTATGTTAACATACCAGGCACGTTCTCAGTTCGTTGTTCATGTGTCATGTAACGTTAGCATACCGTACAATTATTCAGCCTGTTGTTGCCTCTATTCTATTTTTATT
>CAEFZX010016014.1:0-31590 GCA_903066825.1 Alfaro cultratus | reverse complement strand
CTGTCTGTCTGTCTGTCTATACATATAAAATCACTATCAGGGTCATGGCAGCCATTGGGCATCCTAAGCAATTCACCAGTCCATTTCAGGAATTGAGATACTTGTTAATTTAATTTAGAAACAAGTTTTACATGAGTCTATATATTATATGTCAGTCTAAATGACTGTGCTAATTGCTCTACCTTCAGACCTCCATTTAACTCCTTAAAGTTGTTGTCCTTCAACAACAGTGATATGTATTGCTTTGCAATAATAATTGGAATGTATTGAACAAAGATATTGCATTATATGTTATTCTGGTCCTTACTTGTAGCATGGGAAGCAACTGCAAAACATTTTCTTAAACGGGTTATTGTTGTCGTGCTTTTTAGCTAGCTTAAGCTTGACAATGGCATCTTGTAGGCCTGCATCGGTTTTTTGAACATTTGTTTGGACATAGTCCAGCATTGAGCCCTGCTCCTCCACCAGCAGGGCAATGTCCAGGAATATCTCATGGATTCCCTTGATTCGGTTCTCCAGCTCTACGAGCTCTTGATGGCGCTTCTCAATCTGGAACAGAGCCGATCGGGCCGTTTTGCCTTCACTCACGACATTGTCAGTAAAGATGTTCCACTGGCCCTTCTCAATCATCTCCTCCACATCTTCGCCTGATACATCGCGCCCCACTATCTCCATCTGCCTCATGATCTGGGCTTTGCAGTTCTCTCGATGGGTCATCTCGGCCTCGTTATAGTCAAACATTGCGTCTCGAAAGCCATTGCTGAGGCAAGCATACTGGGTTCTGGCGATCCGTGTGATTGCAGAATTTTCACCATACTCTTCCTCTAACTTGTGAGCTGTTCCATCCATTTTGTGCAGGCAATTTAGAATACCCTCAGCCCTCTTCTTTATGTCTGCTCCTATAGCATTGGAGTCTTTTTTAATTGTGCTCATGGTAGTGTTGCCCTGGAGCATGCGAGAGTTCTGCTCACGGAGCCTTTTAACCTCAAGTCGGATAAGCTGTATCTCTCTATGTATATCCTGGGATTGAGAAAAGACATCATTGAGAGCAGGGCTGTTGTCAAACACAACCGCATGATGAGGCAGCTCGTCTTCCAGGTCAACATTACTGAAGGAGTCAGAAAAGGTGGATTCTTGATAGTCCACCGACTCATCACTGCCGGTGGGCATTTCCTGCAGTTGGCTTAGTCTGTCCCTCATGTTTGCACTGGATTTCAGGGGAAGCCTTGATATTTCAGGAGGATTGTCCTTCTCTGACTGTTGTCTCTCCTATGCACATTAGTAGAGATGACTCACCTGTCATAAGACAGAAATACAAACTTTAAATTTATAATTTAGCAAAGCCTTCTGTAATTCCAGAATCTGTAAAGGAAAATCCAGGTTTAACAGTAATGTAAAATCCAGATTTTTACATTACTGGAAAATCCAGTAATTTTACAATAAGGTTTATTTTTTTATCTTGGTGTCTGAAAATCCTTTTTGTCTTCCTTCTTCCTTCAGAGTTAACCCACCCAACACCCATCACTGGCTTAACAGGTTCTCCAAAGAACAGACAAAGGCGTAACTAGTGACCAAACTAGTTCTCACAACTTGTGATGTATGACGTCTTTGGCTAAGCAATACTTTTTATCTTGAACACAACTGGAAAACAAAGTATCTTATAAATCAGATAAAATTCTTCTACATCACATCCAGTATTGTCTCTGCTTCCAACCGAGAAAACATAACTGTGATGTAAGCAATTTTAAATAAATAAATAAATAAAATCCAGTTGGATACCACATTTTAGTTTGTGGGTTCTGGCCTAATGAAGATGTTCAATTTATTTATGTGTAAAATAGATATCAAAATAATTAATAATTGTGTTAATTTTATTTTTAACAAAATTTGTTTAGGGGATTATCATGTTTTCTCTCTCAAGAAGGAGAATCTTCTAAATATAAATTTTAGCAGACCATCAGGCAATGTATTTCCTGAAACTCCATGGTACAGAATTAATCAAAATCTGCATTTTTTTTAATATTTTGGAAATTCTAAATATTTTTGTCCAAAAATTAATCTTAGATACGTTTTATGCCCAAAATACATTTGTATGAATATGGCTATGTTGATTAAGATCGAGAATGGACCGCAACGCACACTTGCAACTTGTAATATTTTCATCTCCATTCACAATTTCCTGAAAAAGGAGGCGAAAGAATGTCCCCCTAATCTTATGCAGAGGTGACTTGATTAAAAGCAAGAGCCTTACCTGTTGCCTTAACTGTTCTGGGTAGAAATCAAATCTTGTCCTATGGTGTTGGCTGAGTGGAGCGCCTCAGCAGCATCTCCAGGTCTGGGGCCGAGCTCTCAGAGCGAGCAGGAAAAACAAAGCGCTCCACATGCGTAATGGAGCTGTCTTTGGAGCCCTAAAGCTGGAATTGTTCCGCGGTTTCGTTAGGGCAATGGATTGCGCCACGTCACGTACCAGAAAAGATGTGACTTGAAGAATGAGGTTCGGTCGGTTTAGTCTGAAGTGATTGTGTTCACACAAGGTGTGATCGAGCTGGGAGAGCCATTAATATGCATGCGCCTCTAAGAAACTTTTAAAAATGAGCTCCTTCAACGTTTCAGATTTATATGCAGTTTGTTACTTTTAATTTGTGGCATCCAGGAATAGAAATAGATGAGAACCTGGACTGAAAAAAGCATCCGAAAAAGATTTTTCCAGCCACGCCCAAATTATTTTAAAAAGTGCTTTGTGTGTGGGCCTATCTGACAGTGAGACAATTAAAACCAACAGACAGGTAGAACCAGCTTCTTTTACGCGCATGCTCAAAAACCAAATAGAAACAGTGACTACAAAAATGTGAATTCGACTGTATGTGGATTTGTTCACACATTAAGTAGACTTTTAAAATCATAAATTACTGAGTGTAAATTACTATAGTTGTAATTAAGTCAGTTGAGAAAACAAGGTCTCGCAACAAAAAATAAATCTCTTTAAATATTTTTTTTTGCATTTAAATTGGGGACACAAAACATGTGAATACTATTATGTATTTCTGGAGCTATTTGTTGGGATCAAGGCCATGCACTGGAATGGTTCATTCCTATCTGTTAAATAGGAACTTTAATAATCTATATTGGTATTATTGATTAATTGAATGTCCTCTTAGTTATGGTGTGACTCATGGCTCTTGTCTTTAGTCTTCATCCTGTTTTCATTGTATTTTGGAATCAAAATCATTTTGCTGATGATTTGCAGATTTATTTGCCTTTTCAATTAAAAATTTGAAAAGGCAAACTTTAATAAAAAAAATTGTACAGGATTGTCTCAGAGATACATTATTTGATTTGAAGGTCTAGTTTCTCTACATAAACAAAAATGAAGCAGAAATTGTTGTGTGTTTGAGTTCCAGCACTCTTGGACAGGTATGACAGAACCACTGGTCATAAGCCATTTTTGGTGTCCAGCAGCCAGAAACATTGATTTTATTTCTAGCATCGGTTTCAAATGTTATGCTCAAATTCTATTGTTAATGTTACTTTATAAGGTGAAAGCCTACTTTTCACAGTAGGGCATCAAGAAGACTTTTTTTTAATCTGCTGTTATTCCATAGATACACTGAATGCAGGTGAGTTAATTGGGGGATTAGGAACAGCTGTGGAAGGAAGTAAATAGGCAAATTGAGGGAAGATGAACTAAACAAAAAGAAACATCAAAGCAAGGACAAAATTACTAATATTGACAGACGATAAATCCAAATGAAATCCAAATGCACAAGAACAGAACACAAGATAAAAGAATGAGCAATAGCATTTCTTCTCTTATAACTTTCTGGAGAGCAAACATTTGTCTTCAAATTTAAGTTTTCTGTCTGGTTCTTTTACTTGACCATAGCAACACATTTATTGACTTGTACCCGAGACCCATTATGATTAAGAGCAGAAAAGTCTTCAGAAAGAAAAACATTTGACATCTTAAGAGATGCAACATTATCTAATCTAGCCATGGATAGTATAGCAAGTTTTCCACTGGTAGTTGTTTTATTCATACTAAAATATTATGTCAGTTTAACTAATCTCTATGCTTTTTTAAAAAAAAAAAAATGTAACTAAAGAGTTAGGCCTATGTGGCAGATTGATGGTTAAATACTAAACAATACTTGTCAAACTCTTAACCTCTGGAGTGTTTTTCATACCTGCATAATGGTTTGGAGTTAAGTGACATGAGAAACAAAATCAGTTCCTTCCAAAATGGTTAGGCACTAGACAGAAAATGAATAAAAAATACACAAAGGTTTGAAGATAAAAACAAATTAAATTACTCTATATGCAGGAAAATAACTGCAAGTTTAGTAATCATACTAACCTTGGAAATCCTAATAAGTTTCCAAGTTTAGTATGATTACAATTTAAACAAAATGTTGCAATTTATAATCTTGTTGGACTATTATTTATAGTCTTTGTTGGCTAGAGGATTATTTTGAAATATTTCAAATATTGCATTATGTTTGAAAAATCAAGCCTAATCATTATTTTCCTTAGACTGGAGAGAACTCAATACCATGTGAAGCATTTAAACATCAATAACAGTGCAAAAGGTTACTAAGGTCTGAGATACACACCACTCAGTCATATGATCATATCAGATGTTTTCCTGCAACAGTGGGGGATAAAGACTTTGACAATAAAGTTGTTTATGAAAGATACATTCTGCATGAATGCTTTTAGTGCACATCATTTTATTTGTTCATGTATTCATTTGTAGGACACATTTCCAAATGACCTCAGCTGCAGGGGATTGCTGTAAACACACAACACTATAAAGAGATTATAAAAGTCAGTGTAAACCAATGAAAAAGGCAGAACCCAAATAATAATTTATAGTCACAGAGCATAAAGTCTGCGTAAAGAAATGCATGGCACACTGGGCAGACCATTGTGTGCCATGGCTTTGGGGCTGCATCAACCAAAACAGTCTCTGCCCCTCTTAGTTTTATCTGTAAAACCCTGTGGTGCCAGTCTTTGAAGACCCTGACAGTTTAAATTGCATTATAAAATAGACTAAATCTACATATGGATGAATGGAAACTCCAATTGCCATCCAATTCCAAATGTTTTCACTAGGACTTAGATTAGGTCAAGTTTATGACAATTTAAGAGAAAGCTACTCTTCTTCTGGACAAAGTCTTTGATCTGATGGGCTGAACAACAACGTTATCAGCGAACGGACAAGGTTCCTTAGTTAAGAACAAAACGTGCTGCAAAATGTGCTATCATCAAAACATGGCTTGACGTGCCTGGACAACCTGAAGCTCCATTACTCTGTTAAAATAAAAACTGAATTTTCAAGACGTCAGTTTCTTCTACTCAGCACAGGTAACTTTTTATGGTCCACTACTTGATTTGCTTGTTCCACAAGCCTCACTATCTGTCAATAAGTTGAAAATATCTGTCTTACTTGTGTCTTACACTTCCCCTTCATTCAGGGAATGTGACATGTAAATGAAATAAAAATGTAAAATTTTAATTAGCTGATAAATCCTTGTTTGATTTCAAATGCAGTTTTCAGTTATTTGTCTTCTATATTTTATTTAATATACATTTTGTTTCATGGTACTGTTTCTTTATTTTACATTTTGAAGTTCTTCTTGGAGCCTGGTTATGATTCACTAGCACAAAATGCATGCAATTTCTTACCAGATCTTAAGATTATAATCACGAGTATATGTGCTTCTAGGTCCCTGATTTAACTTTACCTGCACTGGAGAGTTTGCTGATTTTGTGATGCGTTCATTATACCTCGGATTTTCTAAATCACCCGAAAATGGCCTGTAAAATTCCATGTTAATATAGAAAGAGACTGTTCCGAGCTTACCTGGAAACTCGGGGGTTTGTTTTAACATAATAAACATTTGAAGGCAGTGACTTTGAAGTCATTAAAACGCTCGATAGAAAAATTCAATTGTATGCAATTCGGAGAGAAACTATCACATTTCCAGTGAGTTGTGGTTGAGAGACTGCACGCTAATTACTTGGCATGCTATGCATGTGTTGTATTGTTATAAACCACCATTTAGTCTATTGGAGATTTCTTATATCTGGAGGTTTTAGAACGCACAGGCTGTGGACATTTATATTTCCGAGTGCCCCTGAAGTTACCACACCTCCATCAGTACCCGGAGTCTACCTCAACTTCTTTTCTTCCTCTAGGAAAGACTCCTTCGTGTGCTACTCTAACGGAGAGTGAAGGACCCTCCTGAGACGCAGAAACAAAATAGAGGTCACCATGAAGCTGGCTACAATTCGCAGTGTCTGCTGTAGCGTGCGAGTACGTGCTTCCCGTCCAGGAAGCAGATTCAGCGGCATGTCGCGTGAATGTCTCCCGGTTGGGACGACAAACAGCCGGTTAACCCTTCGGACTGCTAGCACCGTTACTAGCAGCGGGACGAGCCCGACTTTAACTGCAAACTTCGGGAAACCGCTCAAAGAGGATGATTGGTCTGAATGCAACAGATCAGTGGGGCAAGTAACTTTGTATTACAAGTTTATATTTCAATTCAGTATATTTTGGCTTGATTTCTTTTAGAAAGTGCAACTATTTTATACTGTAGTTCGTTCGAGAGACAAACGGCTCTGGTTTGGCTAACAGCCAGTTCCCCACGTGCACCCAGATGATTAGAGAGGCTATGGCCAGATGATGCAATCTCACTCTTTTGTTACTAAACATGCAATTTATACAGCAAACACGGTCAAAATTAATAGAAGAAATTAATGAATAGATGGATGACTGCGGGAAGTTAATTTATTACCAGTTAAGATGATATGCTGTAAACTCAGGGTAGGTTGTTTTACAAAGTTCTGTTTTAAATATGGGATTTCATCTGACGTAATGTTGGTTTCTAGTTTAACTTTTTGTGATTTTTTTTTTAAAGAGAGAATATTGCACCAACCGTTTGAGATGGAGTTGATAAAGTTTATGTTTACATTTCTTCGCAAAATGTAGGTCAGTGTTACTATAGAGACCCCTCCCACTCAGTTACCAGAGATAATCGATCTTTTAGTCCCAATACAGACATTTAATTTGGCACACAAACTAACAAAATCTGTTCCATTGCAAATTGATTGTGGTAATCCAGTTGGTGTGTATATATATACTGAAACAATGCAAGCAAAATTTTGCTTAATAGCAAAACAAAACAAACAATGATAAAATATTCCTGGTGGAACAGTACAATAAATTGAATCGTAATCTTCATCACAATTCTTGGACAGTACTTCATTACCCACTTCACAATATATTTTAGTTCTACAGGTGTCTATTTGGGGCTTTTAAAATCTGCTTGGTTTTCACCATTGTAAAGCTGTGTGCCTTAATGCTAATTTACAGGGAAGTATTTCAGAATACCAAGGAGGCAATTGCAACACTGCAAAGAAGAAATCCTGACATCCAGCCCCAGTTAGTCATTTTACAGGTAATGTATGGCAGGATATATGTCTTGCCATTTCGATGATCATATAGACAAAATATAAACTCCAGCAAAAGCCTTCTAACTATACTTGACCAAACCTTGTGGACATGACTTGACTTTTCTTAACGTGCCTTTGACCTCAGGAGTATCTTTTTATTGACACTGTTACGTTGCTGTACAATCTGGTTGGTCTATGTATTTTAATCATGATTTTATTTTTATCTTGAAGGCTGGTGAAAATGGCAGCATGTTGGAAATCAATAAGAAAATAGCTGGCAAGGTGGTCTTCCCTTTTTTTTTTAACTCCATTGTGTAAATATTTGTTTACTCGGTGGCTGAAATGTTCATGTCTGTCTCTTCACAGATTGGCTTGAATGTCACTCAGATTTGTTTGGCAAAGAAGTGCAGTGAAGATGAAGTAAGTAAAACTGACTCACAGGTTGAATTCTTTGTAAGCAAGCCTGTACCTGATTTGGCAGTCTTCTGTTGGGTGTGATTATGGTTACTTACATTTCAGTGATTTAGTCAATATTTTTAATTTTATTCTTTTAATGTAATTATTTATTCATTAATGATGTGATTGTTAGGCTAGCTGCTTGATATATTGTTGGTGAAGCTGCTCAACAGCTGGATCTTTCCTCCTTATTCATTCAGAAGCAATGGATATTTCTGGGAATTGCTCAGTCGTTTATTTAATAGTAGGTGATTTATAGTTCCTGGTGCTCTGTTTCTCTACTTTCACACATCTTTGCCGTTTTTGTCTCTCCTTGTTTGCATGTAGATAATAGAAGAGTTGCTGAAGCTTAACGATGACCCCAAGGTGCATGGAGTCTTTCTCCACCTCCCCACATCTTCCCTCACTAGTCGAGTGCTCAATGCACTTAAACCAGAGAAAGATGTTGATTGGTAAGATCTTGTGAGAGTATTTTGTCTGACAGACGAATATTATTTCATAAGTGATAAATGGTGTTGAGCTGTAGCAACATGGGATAAGTTGCCATAAAAGGGCCTGTGATATGTACCCACAAGTCAAAAGTAAGCCACTGGTCATGGTTTGTTCTGTTTAAAATATTGTGCATGTCACATTTGATCCAAATCAAGAAGGCCTGCAAAAAATTAAGACAAATTGTACAGCATGTGTCTTCCTAAAATAAGGGAATGGGAACATTAGCAAGGTACGCTATATAATAACCACAAATTGAACGGGACTGGTTTAAAATCATGAAAGTTTGGATCCTTTTACTTAAAAGGCCTTAAGTTATGCTCATTACTTTTATTCTATCGGTATAATGAGCAAAGTTAACCTCTTTTCTTTGAAAGCAGAGCATTTGAACTTTAGTAGACTGTATTTGATATTTTAGCAAAGCTTCAGATATAGGGAAATTACTTTTTTAGTCTATCAAATGCTGTCCAACCATAGAAAGTTTTGTCATAGTTTTATTTAGTGAAATGTGATGAACTTTGAAGTAGTTGCATAACAAACACATCAATAAATTTTTCAAAACTTTTTTTTGTTTTGTTCTTTTTTTTTCTTGCAACATAGCATTTCCAATTTGAATATAGGCCGCCTTGTGAGAGGAGACATGAGCAAAGGTTTTGTACCACCGATAGCAAGTGCTGTTTTGGATCTGCTGGGAAAACATGGTGAGTTTCTGCCAAAACAAGCTCTGTGTCGTTTATTGCAAGAACACTTGAGCATCCCTGTAAACGCAAAAGGGCTGTGATGATGTAGGCTATATATTTTTTCTTTCAGTGTTTGTCTTAATATACCTTTTCTTTGTTTGGCAGATAAAAGTTACCTCACTGTGACATAAAAATAACCTTTTATATTTCCATCCAAACAGGACTTAGCATTTTTATAGTTTCTATGGCAAAAAAATGTCAAGTGAAATTTTAACCAAAGTTCTGTTGCTTAAAAATGGTAAGCTTGATCTTCTGTACATTATTTTAATAAATACACAAATACAGTAGTTGTACCGTCAGATCAATTAGTAATGGATGATGATGTCTTATACACCGTGTCTTGGTTAGTAATTTTTGAATACAGCAAAAAAAGTGAAAGAACATTGTTGTTGTTGAAGATATATTTTTTTATTGAAATATGTTTCTCACCAAAGATGTCCCTATGCACCAACACAGTTGTTGCTGATGAAACAGATGTAGTCCTCTGTGTTTGACATGGACTGATCATCAGTGTTGCATGTTAATAATTTGCTTGTTCATGATGTTATTACCTGCATGTGTGTTTATGCTTTTTGCTATATTTGAAATAAAATATTCCAGAACAAACATTTTGCTTATTTAAACATGATGTCTGAATAAACACTTTGTTACTCATTTTGACTAATTTAGAGTTGTGTAGAAGCAAAAGGATTAAATTAGAAAATATGTATTATTGTTTTACACAATGTTTTAATTTAATTGAATGCTTTTCATTGTTATTTTTATAATGGATGAATTTATACATTTTTCTGAAATATTAGGAGAATTGTGAAGAAGTCTTATTAGTTTATTGAACAGGGGACTCACATTCCAACATGTTGTAAATGTTTTTGCAGATGCTTCTTTGAAAGGAAAATCAGTGTTGCTGGTAGGAGGACAAGGACCACTCAGGTTGGCCCTACAGAGCCTGATTGAAAGAAGTGGGATGACGGTTCAAACAAATCATTGGAACTCAAAGAGCTTGAAGACACAGGTTTGTTGAGTCGCATTTTACCTTTTTTTTGATGCCATTCTGCTATTCTAGTAAGTGACCACAAGGAGGCACTATTGGCTTC
The DNA here is from genome assembly GCA_903066825.1 of Alfaro cultratus. Classification (NCBI taxonomy): domain Eukaryota; kingdom Metazoa; phylum Chordata; class Actinopteri; order Cyprinodontiformes; family Poeciliidae; genus Alfaro; species Alfaro cultratus. The sequence goes on along the minus strand of CAEFZX010016014.1, from coordinate 21,356 downwards.
GTAAAGTGTGATCCTAACTAAACTAACTGACAATTCTTTCCAACTTATATTGATGTGTGTTTTTGTTCGCCTGTAATTGCAAAACAAAGTTCTTAGTTATGTGCTTTCCCTTCTTTCTTCATTAGGTAATGCAGGCTGATGCTGTGTTTCTGTTAAGTGTGGGAAACATGGACATCCCGCCATCCTGGGCTCGACCAGAGACGGTCATCATTCACTGCGAGTTGGCCTTGGAGTCAGGTATGATTGATTATGTTCTACATGCCTCCATCTGAGCAGTAAGTTAACTCGACGAAGCATTTCTTTCCACTTTTAAAAGATTTGTTTATTTATAAAGCACAATCAAGATATATGATGTACAAAATAATATTTGAAATACAGGATGGAAACAAATCAGAAAGACCTAATCTATTCTCTGGCAAACTAGGAGCCAGCAAAGAGAAACAAAGTCTGTTATTTGCTCTAATTTGCATGTGCGACAAATGGCTGCTTGTTAGGTATGATGGTAAGTGCATTGCGGTAATCAAAGTGAATAGAAATAAATGCATGAATAATTTACTTAAATACTCACTCTGACAACGCTTGTGTTAACTGAGCAATCTACTTTAACTGGGAAAACCTTTTTGCTGAACATATTTTATTTTTTGTAGAAACTGTGTCCATAATAATAAAGTTTCATTGTAGATGCATCAGAGATCCTTCTGGGACACATAGGCGTCCATAGATTTAATCATTTCTATACTTTTTTTCTTTTTTGTATGTATATTAGTACAAGTAAATTTCTGCTTGTTTTGCATAATATGAAATCCAGATGACGACCTCATTGACTTGCCCTCAACATCTGGATTAGCATACCTCACAGCTGCCTACAGAGCACAGGTCTGTTCTGTTCCTTTTTAAGTTCTTTTTTTTACCTCTCTTTTACTATTATGTGCCTCAGACAACGATCTAATGTTTTTAAAAACCTTAATTTCCATTTATTTATTTTTCCCTATTAGAACGTGATACATGGCTGCTGTCGGTGGCTCCAGGAGCAGCAGTACAGACCCTGGAATCTGTACAGCCGTAAACTTCAACCATTAAACCCTGTTCCAACGTATGGACTTCCAAATATTAACACATAAAATTAGGACTTCCCATACATAACTGTTTTCTGTGACTTTTTATTGTGCATATGCACCACAGACATTGTTAGACTGTGCTTTTAAAATGAATCTGTCATGTTGTCATGGTATTCAAACATAACAAAAAATTTCTCATCTGCTGTTTTAGTGACATTGAGATCTCAAGGGCTCAGACACCAAAACCTGTAACTCAGCTGGCCGAGGAAATTGGTTTGCTGCCAGAGGAGCTTGAAGCTTATGGGAGGAACAAAGCTAAGGTCCAACTCTCCCTCTTGGACCGCCTCCACTCACAGCCTGATGGCAAATATGTTCTGGTTGCTGGGTGAGTGTCATCACATAAATGAATATTGAATTTCCTATGAACAGTATTTTGGAGTTCAGACACATCTTGAGAAGCATAAACCACAATCTGAAGACAAATACATTATAAAACCTCCTTTTGTTTGTATATTTAGCATAACACCAACTCCATTTGGAGAAGGTAAAACCACAGTGACTGTAGGTCTGGTTCAGGCTTTGTCTGCCCACCTCAAGCTCAACTCCTTTGCCTGCCTTCGACAGCCTTCTCAAGGACCGACCTTTGGAGTTAAAGGTTAGAATTAATGGGTATTGGATGCATCATCTCCGGATTATTTTTTTTTACTATATTAAGAAGGTAAACATTGATTGTTTATAGAAATAGCCATTCCAAAAACAAATTTTGTAGTTGAAATGATAATGCTTATGATAAGGGTTGTGGTTGTTTTTACTAAATGCATTAAAGCATGGAAAGCCAGAGATCTGGAGGTGATCTTAAACATCGGGATTAATGAAACTGTTTTTTTTTGGGTGGAGTAGTTCATTTAGAGTCTAACACTCACCAGTTGTCCTGTTGTCTTTCTTTAACTGTTCTACCTCTGCTTTGTACCTAGGGGGAGCTGCAGGAGGAGGTTATGCCCAGGTCATCCCTATGGAGGAGGTAAGACTTATTAATGGGCAGAACTAGAGAAGACTTTGAAGATCTGAGATATGCAGAGACAAGGCATTAAAAAAAAGTCATCCACACATTTCTGTAAAGCTGTTACTATATATTTTACACAAAGAGGGATGGGGGTCCGGGGGCCTGATGAGGAGTAGCGTTGAAAAGCTCCAGACCTTTCTTTCTACAACAAGCCAGCTTTCTTTTTTCAGTCTCTAATTTCACTTCCATAAGGAATAACTTATTATTAGACCTGAAGAATCAGTTTTCATGTTGACTTGGAATGACTGGAGATCAGCTTGTCAGAAACTTAAAATTCTGTTCTTTTTCTAACATTACCATTTTTATTATTACTAACAAGCTTTGCAATCCAGTCCTTCACAAAATGTCTTTTTCTTTTTCCACCCATAAAATACCTTGAACTCCCCCCATCAGTTCAACCTCCATTTGACTGGTGACATCCATGCCATCACAGCAGCTAACAACCTGCTGGCGGCAGCCATCGATGCCAGGATGCTCCATGAGGCAACGCAGTCTGACAAGGTGACTGTAAATTAAGTACAAATGCATAATTTTCTATTAGTATTTGGTTTATTAAGAAAATAAGTAAATCTTAACATTTTCAGCTTAAAATTTGTTCAAAATGTATTTGTATTTAAAAAAACAAACCATTTTTTTCTCATGTAGTCCCTGTTCAATAGATTGGTTCCTTCTGTATATGGAGTTAGAAAATTCTCTGCCATCCAGATCTCCAGGCTTCGGGTAAGTCTAAATACTACAATATGCAAAGTTCTTGAGAGCATAATACAATTGATGGACGATTGCTTTCTCCACTAGGGGTGCTCAGTTTACCTTTTAAAATACACTCTTAATCATATATTTAACTTATTTTTGTTAAGTTTTATATATATATATATATATATATATATATATATATATATATTTAGAATAACCATTCCTACTGCACATTTTGTAATCTGGCAGTAAAATCCTCAGATTTTTATAATCCTGTTTGCATTTTTTATATTTCCAAAACATTAGAGAAAATCGGACGGCTGTATTTACTTGAGTCCAGTGACAAACCTAAATGTTGCATTTACCCAATACTTTATTTTTTTCAAAATACATAGAGAGGAATCCAAAAATCCATTTTTTTTTTGTTCTCCTCTCCATTTTAGCGTCTTGGTATCAATAAAACTGATCCTGCAACTCTTACACCAGAAGAAATCAGCAGCTTTGTGCGCCTTGATCTCGATCCTTCGCAAATTACCTGGCAGAGAGGTATTTGTAGCAAACTCTGACATACTGTAGAGCTGTTTTTTAAATCTGAAAAATACTTAAGCTTAACCTTTTACTTGCTTCTAGCTATTATTTCAAACATTTGAAATTTTATGTACAACATTCTTCAGCAAAATGTTCAAATTATTCATTCATTCATCAGATTTGATCATTTTTAAGACAACATTTATTATTGTTTACCACACTCTGTACATACTAGCTGCAGAAAACTCTGCTCACTCAGTTGTAACTAAAAAAAACATACATGGGCAAAATCTAAATGACTTGTAAATGTTCTCCAGTAATGCATTTATTTGGATAAAGAGACATGGGCTGCATAAAAAAACTTGCCAGACTAAACTCAAAATGGTACTGGCTGGTCCCAGAGCAACAAACAGGTGGGGATTGCTTGGCATTGGTTCAGAGGGACAAACAGCAGAGTTAAAACAACATGACTTGGACTGGGACTTATTCTGAAGCATTCTAAAGTCCGTACAAATGTGTTACCATTAGGGAGAAATATCGGAGCCAGCCATTGAGTCATCCCTGGTTAACGCACCTTAAAATCCTAAATGGTCCTCTTTGTGTTGCAGACTGAAATTATTTTGTGTTAAATGAATGCTACATGTGTAATTAATCATATTTCTATACCAGAGTGAGGTTAGGATTGCTGTTGGGGCGCTACGTTACCTACAGCAATGTTGGTTTAAATTTGTCAATGACACAAAGCAGCTGGGTGCTGCTGTGACTGATGGGGTATTTATCCCAGTGGCTGCAGAGGCCATTTTTAAGAAAAAGTCCTTGAGATTAAAAAAAACAGTTAAGTTTAAGGGTGACAGAGAAATATGTCTTTTTTTCCCCTCTATTTTTTATTGCACTAAATGACCCAGTGAATACTGCTTAGCTAACAGGGATCCCAGCTGCTGGGAACCACAAAGAAGCCACAAAGAAAACTTTCTTAGCCACAGATTTGAAGACTTTTATTCTGTGCTGAAGTAGGAAACTTTGACTGATTACACTGCTTATCTTATGAGGACTTTAACAGTAAAAATAGAAAATAAATTTGCTACAGATTCATCAGTTTTAAATAGATAATCTTTCATAATCTTTAAGAATTAAATGATTATGCTAATTTTTGCATCTGACATGTCTGGAAAACCCCAAAGTACTTAAAAAGAAATGCTGTTGGTTTGATGCATTTATTGAATAAGTCAAAATATTTACTATGTTTTTGTCTTTATGATCTTGATCACCAAAAGATTAAATGGCCAAGTACGATCTCTGGGCAATCATTGGGTTCATTTCTAATCCAAATGTGCATTTATAATTTATAGGACTTGTCACTTTCATTATTGTGAGCTAATATGTAATTTTGCTTTTTCAGTTGTTGATACAAATGACCGTTTCTTGAGGAAAATCACAGTGGGACAGGCAAGCACTGAAAAAGGACAGATCAGAGAGGTATGGTGGTTTAATGTCATGAATCGTCTGACACTGTTATTTCCTAATTGTTAGAAATCCAAAGAAAATTTTAAACATGAGAATTTATTTAAAAGTGAAGAACTAATAGTTTTTAGCTTAATGCTTTAATCTGACCTCATGGTCTTCTAGTCTTTAATCATAATATGCAAACTCCTTGTTGATTTAAAATGTCTTTTACTTACTTCCCTACTATTTAACGCTCCAAAACAATGTGTGAAGAAAATAAATTCATAGTAACATTTTCATGCTATTATGGTATTAAAGTATTTTTTAAAAATGTATGGCTTATTTGCTTTTATTTACAAGAGAAACTTCTTTATTTGTGCTAATGCTAAATTAATATCGCATAAATTGTTGGTTATGAAGCTACTTGTTAATGTAACATTTTTATTTTAATTGTCATTGATTTTGAAGCTACAACCAAGATCTAGCCAACCCTCATTAAATTTAGTAATGATTTTCAAGTGCTTGTTGTCGTTCACCTTTTGCTGTTCTCTTCTCTGTAGAGTAACACAAGTGTACTAGACTGACTTTTGCTGGCTTATTAGTCAGGTGATTTATTTTTTTTAGCATTAGGTCTCAGCTGTGTTTTAAAACAGCATAAGTAGGACTAGTATGAGTAAATGGTGGTGCTCCTTTAGTTTCTATGCAATAACTGTTTGACATAATTCTAAATTCTCAAATGTGAGTTAGAGAAGTGCTTGGGAGTCTTCTTTCAGTCAGCTCACTGGAAGTGCACAGCAACAGGTGGAGGAAGAGCAGCGCTACATTCATCTGTAGAAAACTTTGGTTATGCAATGATTTTCTCTGGCATCTCATTGAAATGTCATTAAAGCATATTTACAGTTTAATAAATTATTATTATTTTTTTAAGCTAACTTTTTAAATCCTCCTTGTACCTCAATGACGTTAACAGGCCCACACCTACGCTCCACCGCACTCTCTGTGATGCTGCCCAGCTGTACTTTTTAGCCACATATCAACAGTAATGACAACTAAATGAATTTCAGCAAATAAACAGTTCAGGTCCATGGGAAGCAAGCAGCCTTAAGTGAAAGCAAATGTTTACACAAGAAGGAAAATGACCCACCCATATACACACAGCTACACTCTTCCACACCCACCTGAAATAACCCCCTAAGCTGTCTCAGCATATGCTTATATTTACTGCCATTCTGTTTCATTCCTTTGGCCTCCACCTTCCTCCACTACTGGATACTCTATAGCCCCTCAGGGTATTATGACTGGGAGCGGGAGGGGAGATCCTGAGGTCCTTGTTGGATTAATGTGGTTCAAGACATGTTTCTTGCTCTTTGTTAATGTGTGTGCGTGTACGGACACACTCACGCATACGCGTGGGCGCGTGAGAGTCATTGAATGAAGACGTCCACTGTTATCTGCTTCCCTTTTTAAATGACCACTTATTCACTCATGTTCTTCTCCAAGTCTTTTTAGTTTCATAAATTACAAAAGAATCTCACATTGAAATGAGTTAAATGCGTTTCTGGTTACATTCTCTCCATCAAATCATCACTCCAAACTGGGCTGCATTCATAAGTCATATTTTGTTGCCCATGCAAAAAAACCAGGTGTCTAAAGGGATTTTTTATTTTTATTTTTTCATTTAAACCTTGGTGCCATAGTGTTATTTCTGTTGTCTTGAGAAATATTCTATTGATATAAACTCATTAGTGTTTAGACTCTTAAATCTGTCTTTATGTAACAGGGTGCTTTTTACGGCACAGTTTTATAAAGGTAAGAGTGAGAATTATTGTGCATGGTTGTTTTGAATGTGCCATCCTTGCAAAAATGTAACTTATATTTTCTCTCGACTTTTAGACTGGTTTTGACATTGCAGTAGCCAGTGAGATCATGGCTATTCTGGCCCTTGCGGATAGCCTAAAGGACATGAAGAACAGATTGGCTCGCATGGTGGTGGGATCCAGTCGCTCTGGAGAACCTGTCACTGCGGAGGACTTGGTGGGTTTTAGGCAGAAATGATTTCATCCCAAAGAATGTTCTAACTCAACCTCCCAGTGTTTGCTTCATATCTGTAAGCATTTTGATTGAACGATTGCTTAAAAAAATGTTGGGACTTAATGGAAAATTTATATTTGGCTCTTGTTTGAACAAAAATATAAAAAGGAAAGTGGCAAAACCAGGTGCAGTACAGATATACTTATCTGTACTGCAGATAGAGTCTTTCCATAAATATGGATTCTTTTGCATGACTTTATGGTCAATGGAAACAGGCAGTGAATTAAAAGATGGGCTGAGATAAATATTATTGTTTAACATCATGTTGGATCTTGCTGTCCTTACTGCTTGTAATACGACTTTTTGTTGATTGTACCTTTATCTTTTTCCATTAGCCTTTCTGTTTCAAAACTGATAACTATTGTTTTGAGTGTATAATTTTTAATGTTTTACAAAATGTCTGTAATTTGATTGTGTACCGTAATTCTTCCTCCCTGCAATTTTCCACCAGTCAGTTAAAAAAAAGTATGCTTTCTGGGTCAGACTCACTAATGCTTAACTCCGTCCACCCATGTTAATTCAAAACAACATGTTCAGTTTGCTTGTATTTCATGAATAGGATGTTAAGCAGTCTTCCTGCTTCTTGCATCCTCGGCCTTCACTTTTTCACACATGACTGCAATGTTTGAGAGCAATAGACAAACAAATTGATCACAGTACAGTTTTTATTTTATTTTTTTGCTCATATTTGAAGATTTGGCATATAACCGTAAACTATAGTGTAGAAATGGAAGTATGGAAATTATTTAGTACAGTTAATCAACAATTACAATTCCTTGGTTTATTTTGGATGCTTTTAAATTTTTGGCCTGTTGTTCATAAAGTCTTTGTTTCCAACAGCTATCCTCATTTTTCTTTCTTTCTTGTCTGACAGGGTGTAAGTGGTGCCCTTGCAGTTCTAATGAAAGATGCTATCAAGCCCACACTGATGCAGACCCTTGAGGTGAGAAAAACACATAATCTCATTTATCGATTGAATTTCTTCATGTGCATGTGTAGTTAAGCACAAAATGTTAACTATTTGTACTCCTACTCCTTTAATGTGACAAACCTGTTTCACAAATATTCAAGTTTTTGCGTGGCCCAGGCAGAGTCCTAACTTAGAACACAGGAATAGAGCTAAAGATGAGGGTGATGGCAAAGAGACCTTCCAACTTGAAAGACTTTTAAGGTGGAATAAATGTAGTGGGTATCCCAACTGTTTATTCATGACTGCATGTATGTATCTGTAGGCATAATGTACAATGAAAGTTTCTAACCCTACAGGAGTGAAGACTATTTTTCACTTAAGCTGTGATATCTGGTGTGATAACTAGATGAACAGATAACACACTTGAATGTAAACTCTTTTTTTTCAGGCTGAAAAATGCTGCACAATATTTTTTCTTTGTTTTCTTGGACTGATATAAAACTAAAATTTTCAATGTTAACAGTTATGCATCATCTTGGTTTTTGTTTCTTTTCTGTTTTCTTTTTTTTTTTTACTTAAACTGACATTTTTTGTTTATTTGTTCCTTGTTGAACAAGAAGTTTGATCACATCTTCCAAGTGGGAAAAATAAACACAGTTTGTCACACGTACTGTGTATTCTGAGGTTGTGGAGGGGAAGAGGGGAGTTTTGTATGGAGCAAAGATTTTGTTACTCTTTGGGCTGTGTGAAACCATTTCCTGTGTGGGCTTCCTGTGATTCTGGTCAGGGAACTGGTATCGGGATCAACCGGACCTCAGAGCTGCATGAGAACTTTCCACTGAACTTGACCAATTATTCCCCTTTTTGCCCTCTTGACTTGTGCTGGTGGTGAACACAGATTCACTCATGAAACTAGAGCTCGCATCTGAAAACGTGTGTTTTGTTGTAGTAGACTTGTCTTTATATCAGATGGGATGGAGTCTAAAAGAGACTGAGCATAATGAGAAGAGATTTTTTTTTTTTTACCTACTCCCTGTGTACGTGTCTGTTTAGCAGACCTCAGCCATTCTTTGAGGTTTTCCAAACATCCTCTCTCCATAGGGTTTCAGAAAACAACTCCAGGCATCTTTCCTGAGGGGGAGACTGGAGAGCGTAGCATAAACTGAGCCTCTCGAGTCCTGATGCTGCCTCATGTCAAAGGTTACTGGAGTTGTGCATGATTTTGCAGCTGGTATGATGCACAAGTTGCTCAAAATGAGGAAATATTGACATGATCTCGATGTTCCTGTTACGTTAATCTTCCTTTCCGGCCTTCATTATCTCATTCAACACTTGGGGATTTGACACTCTGGGCTTTCATCACTCTGCCATTGCTGATGCTTTCCACCTCCTGAAAGAGGTGGAAAGAGTGAAAGTTCAGGGGTTGCAAACGAACATTATTCCGGTTGTTTGACGTTTGCATTTATGTTGAAAACATGAATGACAAGCATGGAATAAAATAATTTTCCAACTGTGTACTTAGTTTCCTCCTGCAGTAAATGCTGATCTGATTCATCCAACTTGCTCAACCACTCAAAAAAAAAAACAACAAACAATTGGCAGCTTTTCCCAGAGCCTTGTTTCACCCAGATTTGCTCCTCTGAGGGAAGACTGTTTATGCAGGCAGCATAGAGGTATGCAAACAAAGCCTTAGAAAGTCATATTAGGCTGTCCCATCCTTCCTTTTTCCTCTCTTAAGGAATCCACATTCAGTGTAACAATAGGTCAGCTGGCTTTCAGGGAGTTTTTTTTAGTCACAAAGTTGTCGCCTTTTTAGAGTCCAACATGATTGTGTTGGTATTTTGCTCTTGAAGAATAGCGATTGTCTTCAGTCATGCATGCATTTGTGAAAGCCAGCTATAAACTCGAGGATCTGTGAGAGTTAATTCAGAGCTTTCTACTTATAACATCCTTGTGGCTAAGGAGTTTGTTTTTTCTTTGGGTTTTTTTTATTGTATTTTTTTTTTGTCTGTTGCTTTGCAGACCCATAGTATACAACAAATGTATTTTATTTCAGTTATATGTTATGATATTTTGTAACGGAAGTGATCAGATCATAAAAATGTTAACAAAATAATCAGTTTTTTTAGGATAAGATAAATCAATATAATTTTCAGACTATATTAACTATCTGTCAAGAATAAAAAGTCCTGAGCAGGTAAAAATGTTCATGGGCAGCATTTTATTTCCAAAGAGTCTAGACAAAAATATGTACATTAGACCATAGAGTTGGTGTGATTTTAAAAATGTTTTTTGTTTAATAACTTACTTTTTAAAGCCTTGTTCTATGTTGGCAGCATGCTTATAGGCCAGCTGAGCAGTAGTCATGTTTTAGTTCTGTTTCAGGATTTTGTTTGTTGCTGTAAAGAAAGTTACATCAATTTAAGTGGCAGCAGGAGAAACCGGCTCTTAAGGTCCTCCTTCAGCTTGTTTGTTTTCCATCTTTAGAGCGTAATCTGCATCAACACTTGGAAGTAAGGACCCAGACTTGGGTTGACATGCCAGTCAAGCACCTCTTAACTTGTCTCTGCTGGTCAGACAAACACTTAGCCAGCCAAAGTGCATTCAAACCCCACTATTTACCCTGAAATGTAAGTGAAAGTTGTTCTTTTTAGTAAAGAAAGAAGCTGTTTGTATTTCGGCCAGGCTTGGGAAGTTGCTAGGGTTACACTGTTTTCTAAACGGTTGTATGTTTGTGTGCCCCTCTAATTGTTGCAGGGTACACCAGTGTTTGTCCATGCTGGGCCCTTTGCCAACATCGCCCATGGCAGCTCCTCAGTGCTGGCAGACAAGCTGGCTTTGAAGTTGGTTGGACGGGATGGCTATGTAGGTAAGATCCTTACAGAAAGATCACATACACACAAACACACAGCCACAAGCCCTCAGGAAGGACAACAGAACTAGATGAGCTTTGCTTTTAAAACCACATCTGGTGGGATGAAATAATGACTTAGGATTTAGATTGACCACAGTGATGAACTTCAGCTGTTGCAACATTTGGCTTTTATCCATCTTCATTTTTGGTTGTGGCTCTGTTCCACCTGGCTCTGACGGACCGCTGTAGTATCCTCCTCTGGTCTTCTACTCCTTTGTAAGAAACTGACCAAGAGTCTGCAATAAACAGCAGAGAGGAAGGAAGCAAGTTGATAATCTTAAGAGGCCCAGGAATGCTTTAGAGTAAACCACACTAATCCCTTCAATGTCGAAGCACACTTCAGTATTTAACATTTTATCTGTCCATATCTAGCCTACTGCTCGTTTTGTCTTCATTTCCTGTGACACAGACTACTTTTGGAATGCCTGAGTTTTCCAGGTGTATTCAGTATACGTGCAGTTATTACCCAAGGGTTTATTTCTAAGAGTTTGACCAATGTTTTCTGTATAAAAGGATGCTGCATTTATTCAAACTGTCACTTGCTGTGTAAGCAGATAATTGAATTTCCAACATGTGGCTGAGGATTCTTGTATGCTTTAGGCCTCAGCTTCTCTCCACCCCAATTGTTTTCCATCTGTCTATCTTAATCCCCCTCCTCTGTCCTTGTGTTTGTTACCTGACTCTCAGATATGCCAAGAACTCGACCTCCCTTATTTTTCCTCCCCAGGCATCTCTTTTTTTTTAAAAACCCCCAAAAAAACTCCACCTATTTCAGCTAATGAAGCACAAGTATTTTTTTATTTATTTTTTATGTTTTCTTTTGCATGGCCATTGAAGATATATAACCTAAGATTTCTCACAATTTTAGGTCTTTCATCGCCCTCCGGTATGTGCTTTGATATATAAGCTTAAATTTGTTAATCAGATCAGGTTTACTTTGATGAATAAATGAGGATTATCTTATTCTTTGATGTACTGTTGAATTCAGAGTAGTCTTTTAAAAAGGAGAGTTGGTCAAAATAGTAATTGGCAGCTCAGTCATCAAAGAAAACTTGAAACCTATATTGATTTAAAAAAATAAAACAAAAACTAAAGTAATGTATGCGAATGCTACAGCTTTTAAAATAACTAATTTAGTGTTTGTTTTTGCTTTAAGTAAGGCTGGATTGTAAGTTTGCATGTGAGAGGATGAAATTCTGGTAATATTTTTAATCAAGGTCCAATCTTCAGAAAACCTGTTATTGGAAAGTTGAATTTTGCTCACAAAGAAGACTTTAGAGGACTGTTTTGACATTCATTTCTATAAAATGTTCTTAATAATGCTAAAGAGTTTGGGCTTTTCTCACGTATGTAAAGAAAATTCAAGCCTTTTGTTCTTCTCTCCAAGTTATAGTATGGATCATGAAACAAGTGAGACCGCAATGATTTGATACTAAGCAAAGATGGCAGCTGTAACAACAGGAATCTGCGTCTTACTTTTTTCATTTGAGGAATGGCTTGTTCTGATGAGGATGGCAGCCAGTCGCTTTGTGACTCAAAATTGAAAACACTTCTGCATACAAAACATCAAACATGTTATGTAGGAGAGGTCAAAACTAAAAAAAAGACATGTTTTTTTTTTTTTGTTTGTTTGTTTGTTTGTATGCAAGTTGTCTTAAAATTACTCTATGGCAGCATCAGAAGTTAAGAACTGAAGTTGGAAAATCTGCCAAGATCCCAGAGTCAAATCTGTGTGATCCTGAGCTTTTTTCCAGAAAATGACTTTAGTTTTTTTGTTTGTTTTTTTTACTTTTTTATTTTATTATTATTTTTTTGATTAACTAATAAAGGGTAGGTATTTTTATTAGTTTGAGTCTTCCACTCTTCTTTTTATTTTATATTTTTTTATTGGCTTTGTTTTGTGGGTGGTGGTCTTTCCGTCCACTTTAATTCCCCCTGAAGGAAGTACTTGAACCTTTTGTGACCTCAGATGTTTGAGGGGATCATAGTGATATTACTTATGGTCATGCTATATCATGCTTCTTGTTATTGTGGTGCGCTTTGGAATCTGGGATTAACGTGAAGAATTGCTGCTCTCTGTGGGGAGGAGGGTGGAAATCTGGGAATCCCACACACCAGATGTGTGTGATTCCTATATCATTAGCTGTCTGGATTACAAACTACAAAAAAACCCTGGCTCCTACTTTCAGGACAATTTGCCACGTTAAAAATCTGCTTAAAGGATTATTTTTAAAAAAAACAAAAAACGTTGAGTCTGTTTTTACATGTTTAGACAGATTGATTTATCTTTTAAATTTGAAGGTTTTAATTAGATGGTGGCTGGGAAAAATGTTTATTTAAGGTGCTATTGCAAGAAAGAGTGGATCAGATTTTCTTGTTAATTTCAAACAACTTTAATGTTTTACTTTGGAAAATATATATAGACAGTTAATGGTGGTATCAATGTTGCTTAGGCAACATTCCAACTCTATGATCAAATCTAAAACTTTGCTTTCATTCTCATGCTTTTTATGACATCAAGTGACAGCCTAACTTTACAGCTAGTAAAGTTGCAAATTTACTGTAAAGGATAAAAATCTGCTCATGTGTATCTGCTATGTTTAAAAATACTTTCTGTCTGTGAGGAGAACTCTTTTAAAGAGCTACATATTTTGGAGCTTGCTTCCAGAAACTTATTGGGTAGTTTCTTCCTTGTGGGGATAAATTGACAACTTTCCATCAAAACTTAACAGGGAACTCAAAGCTGTCTGCCCATCACTAGACGAAGTAATGTTAATCGCTTAATATATACACACTCAAATGACTCGGAAGAGGAAACTACATCTGAGCAAAGCCTGTAGACTTCTTGTTTTCTAGCTTTCTCAAGAGGCCTGGTTCAGTGCTGTCCATATCAGAGACCCTCTGTATTTTAGAAAGCACTTAGCTTGAACCCATTACTCAGTGTATTACTACTACTCAGACAGAAAGCTGTCTCTCTAAATGTTCTGCACTCTTGGTGAAGACTTGATGAGCTCATCTGTTTGTTTTTTCTTTTTATTATTATTATTGAGGTCAACTTTGATTTATATACAAAGTTGTGTATAAATCAGCCGCAGTATTATCAATAAACGGATAAGGTGGAACATTAAGCAATATTGACAGATAACAGTCACACAATCAACGTTTTTTCCAGAATCCACCTTATATGTTTTTCTCAATTCAGCATCTGTGATTCAATGCAAACCATCATTCTTTAAACACAGTTTGCTCAATCTTCATTTTGTTGATATTGTTGAAAAAGTTCTACTATCATACGTGCATGTCTTCCTCCAGTGACTGAAGCTGGGTTTGGAGCAGACATCGGGATGGAGAAATTCTTTAATATCAAATGTCGGGCATCGGGTTTGAGGCCCAATGTGATGGTGCTGGTTGCAACTGTTCGAGCACTGAAGATGCATGGAGGTGGCCCAAATGTAAGCTTATGCATTATGACCAGCACATTTAAAGTAACAGACTTACAGTTTTATAGTATCAACTTCCTTCCTTTTCATTAATTACATTGAATGTCTAGCACAATGACGGTTATTACAATTATTTTTCTGTTTCCAATTATCTGCTTCGCTGTGTTTTAGGTGTCAGCTGGTGCTCCTCTTCCCAAAGAGTACATCGATGAGGTACTGAGCTAACATGCTTTGTTGCTGCGGCTTTATTTTCATCCGCAGTCAGAGCTCCACCTGTAAGAGTAGATAAGCATGAACATGGTTATTTGATTATCAGCTCAAACAGAACATTAGTTTGTGGTTTCCTGGTATGTGAGGCACAGCTGAAGGGAGGTGCGATTCTGTTTGTGTGTGCAGTGTGTGTGTTTATTGATACCTGGCCAGAATCCCTGGACTCCGAGGTCGATTCAGCTGTGTAAATAATCGCACAGTGTAAGTTAATTATGACGCTTGTAATAAAAACCAGAAGTACAGAGAAAAATAGAACCAGGCATGTGCATTAATTGGACTTGTATGGACATGGTTACCAAAGTCTGCAGGGACTCAGAGAAACACACACATGCACACACAAAGTCCAAGACTGGATTTCTATATTCAGTCAATTCATTCTCCTTTGGAGTAGCTGCCATTTTGGTGTAGAGGACAATGACAGGATAACAGATGGTACAGAGTGGAATATTTTATCAGAGTTCATTACCAGAGTAAGTATGACAGAATAAATCTTAATATCCCTAAATAAATTTAAAAGTGACCATTTAAGCCTCAAAACGTTTATAAAGGAAAGTAAATTTGTTTTGGCTCCTCAGCTAAATTGTTGAACAGGAAATGACGGCATTTAAGCTTGACTTCCTCTGAAATCGCAAATTTCCTGTGTGAGAGACCAACTTCTCTCTCTCCAGTTTAATTTACCAGTTACAACTCAACTTGATGATCAGTATTACGGGAACCATGGTACTAGAACTTGTATGTATTTTTATTTGGGGGGGAAAAAAAAATATTTTCCTTTCTCTTCAGTTGTATACTGCTTTTTACCATATACAGTCCCAATATAACTAGTTGTCCCAAAGTTACAAAAAGAAAACAGCTTTAATACTAATGAAAAGTATTTTAAATAAAAATACCATAATATATCTATTTTTTAAATCTCTGAGTTTGTTTTGTTTTCTTGTAGAATCTGAGCCTTGTTGCAGGTGGTTGCCATAGCAATCTTAAGAGACAAATCCAGAATGCTCACCTCTTTGGGGTTCCTGTAGTGGTGGCACTAAACGTTTTCAAGTAAGACAAACTTTTAGAAATCCAGAACTACCAATGTTTGTTATTTATTGCATTATTTAGCACAAAAAACATTATTTCTGCTATATTCATTGTACATCCCCACATCATTCACTTCTCACAATGTCACCACTGTGATCCCTCAGGACCGACACTCAGGCGGAAATTGACCTGGTGTGTCAGCTCGCCAAGGAGTGCGGTGCTTCTGACGCCGTGCCGTGTCGGCACTGGTCGCAGGGTGGGCGGGGCTCTCTAGAGCTGGCCATGGCGGTGAAAGAGGCAGCTGGCAGGCCCACAAATTTCCAGTTCCTGTATAATACAGAGGTGAACACAGCTGTAATTTAACATTTTGTTGTATTACACTGCAATACTTTCGTGTTTTATTTGCCTATTTTTGGATACTGTTTGTACCTAATGTTAATTTATTTGTTTCCTCCAAACACTGTGGATGTACAGAAAGAATCAGCTGTTTTGAGTTAGTCAGATTGAGTAATTGTGACTTAAATTAACTCGACTTTCCCATTTACAGTAAGCTTATCTCCCTTTGCAAGAGTACAACAGTGAACATTGAGTTCAAACTCTTAGATAAGCCTAAAGATTAGTTTGCAGTCCTAAAGTTGTATCCCTCAGTTCATCACTGATGGATTCTGAAAACATTTTATTTTAGACGTACCATATTTTTTATGGCGTTGCCTTTGAACCTCATTGCTTAGTCGTGTTCTTTTTCATTGCACTGAATCTGTATTTTGCTACAAAAGCGTTGACTTTATTCCCTCTATCTTTTTTGATGTTAACTCCATACAGATGTGTACTTTATTTACTTGATTTAATTTCCCCTCCTTCCATGGACTTTTCTCTGTGTGTGTATCCACCTTTTGCTGACGCGCGCCCTTTCCCACAGATGCCGATCCTGGAGAAGATCAGAACAATAGCCCAGAAGGTGTATGGAGCTGAGGACATCGATCTGTCTCCAGAGGCCAGCAGCAAAATAGATTACTACAATCAACAAGTGAGATCACTGCTGCTGTAATAACTGACTGACACAGTGACAGGAATCATGTAGCAACCCTCACTCGTACTGTTTAACCCTTTCTTTCTTGTATTTAGGGTTATGGGTCTTTACCCATCTGCATGGCCAAGACTCATCTCTCCCTGTCCCACATGCCTGACAAGAAGGGCACACCCACTGGATTTGTTTTGCCAATCAGAGATGTCCGTGCAAGCATCGGCGCAGGCTTCATTTTCCCACTGGTGGGAACGGTAAGTGGGCTGTTGGAAGGATTTAGATGATAAAACTAGTCAGACACACCTTTGACGACTAAATATTATCCCTGGGAAATGGTTGATCTAATTTGGTTTAAAATTATGTCCTTAAGGGTTTTACAGAAATAAGGTCATCCATCCACCCGTCCATCATTTCTGTCTGCCCCTCCAGCCATCCCTCCCTGTCTCTTTCTGCTCATTTGTTATTTATTCATGTGTCCATCTATGCATTTATTGCTCCACTTTGCTATCCATCAGTCCACCCATTCAGCCATTCATCCATATCTGTCCTTCTCTCCACCTAATCATCAATCTAGTCTGTGGGGCTTGCATCTTCCACGTTTAAAGCCTGACTGCTGTACAAATAACTTTCATAAATCAAAACTTTAAAAGCAAGTTTAAAATGTTTAAGTTTGAAGTGAATCTTGGCTTAAGCGGCTATAAATACCTGCTTCTTGCTAAGGACACCGAGACAATCTTTTTTTATTATTTGCTCTAATCCAACTTTGGCATTTGACCTAATGGCTACATGTGGCTGCTTTAAGTTAGTCCGGTAAGAAATTATAGATTAAGATCTTATATAGTTTCACATTCTGGATTTTTTTCCCTTTCTTTCCATCATTTCTAAGTTCATTACCAAGCAATTTTTGTTTTTAAAATCATTTCTACTTTTTCTGCTTGTTGTATTATTGTTTTGAGGAACCATTTGCTGGGTGGAGCCCCTTGGCCATTGATGGGCAGGAAGGAAGTCGCTTCCTGCATTTTTCGCCTCCCGCGGTTTCACCAGCGTGCCCTTAGGGTTCGGTTTGGATAGTTGGAGGGCGTAGATGTCAACCGCTGGCCATGCTGAGCAACAACGTTGCTGGCATCCATCCCCTCTCCCTAACCGCTCTTTGATCTGCCACTCATACAGTGACAACACTTAAACTTTGACTTCTTACTCAGAAAGGGAGACTCTGATCTGTTCTCTGAACTACTCAGCTGACTGGCATCAGATTGTTGTCGAAAGCTTCTGTCTTGAAGGATAATGTCCATTTTAAAATGCCCAAATTAACTTTTTTGCATGTTTTTATATTTGCATTTGGATATCATCTGCTTCTAAAAACAGCCCAAGCACTTAAGAAAAAAAACAGCCATGCATTTTTGGAAATAAGTTAATATTTCTTGGGATTTGGAAAATTTGTCTTTTCAAAAACCTCCCGATTGTTACCTAGCAACCCAAACTGAGCTCTAGCATATTTGGTCAGCTGGTTTTTCCAGAAACCACTTGTTTTTTAAAAGATGTACAGTTGTATAATTGTGCATCTGTTTGCAGCCATTTCATGTTCGAATGTAAACTTTGAGTTGATGGGCTTGGTTAGCAGCCACTTATTTAAAGTGACAGAGACCCTAAAACAACAGCACATTCTGAAAGGAACTCAAAAAAGGCAGAACTGACCAGATTAAAATCTCATTATCTAACAATGATTTTGTGCTAAGAATGTAATGAACATGTTTTCTATAGCCCAGAGAAGCATAATAGGTCACGTTTGAATCTGTTTCTAGAAGATGAAACATTCAAAGTGTTAGAAGTGAGCAGGAATGAAATATTTGCTGTATTTGGCAGTAAGTAAAAAAAAAAAACTTAAAATTTTTGAAGGGAGCTGACTGGAACAGGTGGAATAGAGTGTGTGGGAGTACTGGGTAGTCTCTATTACAAAGGAAGGATGAGGGGTCTTGACTGGGTGAAGAATCATCCTGATGTCATTCTTCAGATATGTCAGAGAGGAGTAGCAAACAGAACAATGAATCTCTGTGGTGTTGGGAAATTAACAGAACTGTTTAAGGCTGGATTATCTAAATGCTCCAAACTGATTTAACAAATTTAAAAACCTGAACAAACACATAAAAGACAGCAGATTTGTAATTGGCTGCTATGGTTAGTCAATATAAATTAGTGCAGGGATTAGGAAAAGTTGGAGCTCATCATTGTACAGTGGGCCAATTTCAGTTCATAATCTGTTCACCTCTTCAGAAACTATTTTGCTGTTGACTGACTCTTCTCCAAGATTGCTGTGGGGTAGAATCCAGCTACACTGTGTCCTGCAGGGTTTTTCCTCACAAAGGCACATTGTGTCTGCGGATAATGAAGCGACTTATTTAGCCGAGTGGGGTTTCCAACTTTAGCCACGGCGTGTTATGTGTTTCTGCAAGTGCCAACTTGTTCTCAGGCTTGAGAAGGGGGACTGGCAGAACAACTCATCTTTTGTTGCTTTGAAGGTTGAAAAAACCTTCGGCTTCACATGTCTGAGTCTTTTGATATTTAAATTTGCTGACTGATTTTATTCTGACAGGACAAGAAGTTTGAACTTAAGTGTGTAGCTCTGACATGAAGGTCTGTCATCAACTTCTCTTTTATTTAGGTAAATGAATGGAACATCAATGGAAGAAATTCTCTGGAGTTTTTATTTGGGAATGCCATGAATTATGCTAATTAATTACCATATATTAGAATAATAAACTGCATTAGTTTTGAAAGTAGATGGCAGTAGGAGGCTGTGTTAAATGCAGATAGAGATGGAACCCAAGAACAATCAAAAATATGCCAAAAACTATTTTTCTTGTGATATGAAGACCTTTGCTTTGAGAGAAAATTCTTTTTGAGCTCACTGAATAAATGTGGGGCAAAAATAAGTGACATTGCCAAATTTCAATTAGGTGGAAACTCTGTAGAAGTTTCCAACTAAAACACATCGTGACAGGCATTGATGATGCATTCAAGTACCTCTCGTAAAATACACAATCAAATAAATCAACTTTTTGAGATTTATGTTGTCATTTTGGATAACAACTTATCCTTGTGGTAATTTGTCAAATCAAAATCATTTACCTCACTTTAATCTTTATGCCTGATCATTAAGCAGCATAGAGAAACGATAATGGTTCAGTGATCAGGATCCCAGTATATCAGTGTTTTTACAGTATTTATTTAGTTAATAAAGTACAGGAAGTTACTGGGATCTTATGACGAGTGCTTGTGTGTTGATTTAGGTTCAGTATGTTATGTCAAAACTGATCAAATTTTTGTTCAAAACAACCTTATAGATCAAAGATATTTGATAAGATGCCAAAGCAGACGAGTAGTTTCAAGCTTTATTTGATCATAAGAAAATATTTAAGGTTGAGTTTTGCAGTTATGGTGTGAATACTGATATTTTGTAGAAAAAAAAAAAGACAGCTATTTCTATAATTACTTTAGTAGTTTTACTCTGGGTTGTTACCCAATGGGCTGCACAGTGGCGCAGTTGGTAGCACTGCTGCCTTGCAGCAAGAAGGTCCTGCGTTCGATTCCCGGCCCGGGGTCTTTCTGCACAGAGTTTGCATGTTCTCCCTGTTCTCCTTGTGGGTTCTCTCCGGGTACTCCGGCTTCCTCCCACAGTCCAAAAACATGACTGTCAGGTTAATTGGTCTCTCTAAATTCTCCCTAGGTGTGAGGGTATATGTGCATGGTTGTTTGTCCTGTTTGTCTCTGTGTTGCCCTTCGACAGACTGGCGACCTGTTCAGGGTGACCCCGCCTCGCCGAGAAAGTAGTTGGAGAGGCACCAGCACCTCCCGACCCCATTAGGGACAAGGGTGTAAAGAAAATGGATGGATGGATGTTACCCAATGACAGTCTCATACAGACCTGTAACTGTAACTGCCAGTCCCCCTTCTCAACACACTTTTATTTATTATTTCCTCATTACTGTAAATCATTTAATCACCTTTGGATGACGATAAGGCTCCTTTAGCTGAATCTCATTACTCATCAACTGAGTCATCTACTATCATTTCTGGAGTTTTTAGGATGTCACACAACCGGCAAGCTGAGCAGGCGTTGGCAGTCCACATCCGCTGTGTTACATTGTGTATACATGTCCACCCTGCTTTGTCCCTTTTGGTTTACTCTTCGTCCTGCGCTTCCTCAGACAGGAAACTCTCTGCTCACTTCCTCCTGTCTCATTTCCACTAATGGGCCCATAAAACTACCCTTGGGTCAGTAGAAAGGAGGCATGCAAAGAATGTCCCTGCCTGTCTAATGAGCAGGATGATTTGCTGTTGTTTGTGGACTGGATGATCCGACTTCTCAGACAGGAAAAGTGTTTAAGATGCACTTGAGAACAAATTGTGACTCAATTTGTGTTCAGTTTACTTAATTTAGTTACAGTACATGAAACTGGCATCTTGTGAGTCTCCATTCACATGACTAGGTTCCCAGTGATGTTACTAATTTGATTGGTTTCCTCAGCATCTCAATATTTGTTTTTTGTTTTTTTTTGCATTGTCCCTAAAATGTCATGCATTTCTTATTCTAAAATTTTCATTGTTAAAGTATTAAATAGTCCCAGATTTAAAAAAAATTTTGTATACAGTGAACCCTCGCTATATCCGTGGTTCACCTTTCGCGGTCTCGCTGCTTTGCGGATTTGCATTGTGTTCTGCATTCTGATTGGCTAAACAGTCTCTTTGCTTCTTCTCTACCTGTGTGTCAATAACGTTGCGGTTTAATATGTACACGTACGTAAAACAGCTTGCCAAATTTAAGTTTGCAAACATAATCGATGGTGGCATGTCGGTTTATAAGAATCTTTTTTGCCCAGAAGAAAAAAGAGCGACAACAAC
>CAEFZX010016011.1:0-22293 GCA_903066825.1 Alfaro cultratus | reverse complement strand
GGAAAAACATTTAAGCCAACTTAACTGTGTCCCAGTTGCAAATTGGAAAAAGAGCAGGATATGCTAATTACAGTGCTTAGTAACAAAGTACTAAGCACAGCAAGTATAAACAAAAATAGTGGCCTAAAACATGAAAATTTCAAATTATTTTTGCAAATTATACCTGCCACATCTCTCAGGCTAAAGAGGAACGGGCCATCTGGCTTATTATGAACCCATAGTTAAAATGACACTGTTTTGGATGAGATGAAGATGAATTACATCTGAGAAGGCACCATTAATATTAATATTATAGTTAAGAAACAGCTTTAGGAGCAACAGCTTTAGCTTTAGGAGCATCATAAATAAATGCTACACTTTTTAAGTTCTATTTGTTAAAAATGAGCCTTCAGAGAACAAACTAGTTCAGTGCAGTCTGTTTCCTAAAAGTTTTAGCATACTATTTTTGGCATAAAAATTTACCTCGTAGCAATTTGTTTCAGACTGCTGATATAAAATAATTACTTTGTTTTTACCCCAGGCTTTTATTTTGTGAGCAGTTACAACTTCCGCTTGTTCTCGTCCACGTGTCACGTGACTCCAGCTTCCCCTGGATACGGGAAAGCGTCTAGCTGCGGTCTCCATGGAGGAAAGGATTCATGTGTAGCAGTTCAAGGGACGTTTCAGTGCGGTGTTTTACACAGTTAGAACGTCAAACTATCATGGCCATTTGTCGGGGAAGCGTCGCTGTCGTCCCAACAACGACTTTGTCAACTTTTAATACCTCCAATCTTACGTTTTAGCCGCGCCGCTCTGCTGATCTTTCTTAGCATGGACGATAAGGATTAGTTAGCCTCAGCATCACCCCAGTGACCACACCTCCTGGTGACAGGTAAGTAGAGGGAGTCTTCAGAAGTGAGTTCGAAAACAAGAAGTTTTAACATTGCTATTATTTCAAATAACTTCAGTTAAATTCCCGCGCGAGATGTTGCATAATGACCGCCAGCACAGTTCACAGTGAGGTGTTTTCGACTGACTAATTCCTTGTGGCGGTAATGATGTGGCGCTAATAGGATTGGAGCTCTCTCCTTCCTGCCGCTTGTTTGAGAAATTCGTGGGGATAATGAGGGTGGAGCTTAGCCGTGCGTGCGTGGGAAAGTGATGTGTGTGGGGTTAATCTCTTACAGGTTATGCAGTGGCAGTGATATAATGACCACGCATTCATGAGTGCATGTTTTGCAAGCGTTTGATGTATCTGCATGGTATAATCACAAACAAACAAAAGAAAACTGACATCACAATTTACATATTGAAGTCAAGCAATAGTCATCCTTCAATTAGTGGAATGATTTATTTATTTTTACCTCAGTTGGATTTTTGTCTCTGTAATTAAGTGTGGCTGCAGGTTTCTGAGCAAACATGGGGAAGCTGCAGAGCAAGTTTCGCAAGAGGTCTGAGCTGTACAGGTGGGTTATGTTGGACTGTTTACAGTCTGCTCCTTCTTGTTCTTAAAACTATTATTACAAGAAAGTTTCCTTGTTCCTTAGTAGGCCTGGGTGGCTTACCAGTCTCAAGGTATGCCCAAGTTTCTTGTTTGAAGACCACATATTTTTCCATCCTCCTGTTCCCACAGTGTAGTATCCATATAATGACATTACAGAGAAAGTGTCAGAGGAAATATTACTGGTGGTGAAAAACAAGGACAGTCACAGTGTTGTAACTAAATGGGGGCAACCTATCAGTTTTGTTAAATTAACCCTGTTATGACTAAGGCCGACATACCTGCTAAGCTAGCTGAGCAGATAGACAGACTAATTAGTTAAAAGTTTTTACACTTGGACAAAAATGAATATAATCTTTAATAAGCATTACAGCTAGTTTTACAAGGTGTTTATTCAAAGCTTTTGTTTATCATATTCAAAATATTAAACAAATGCTATGTAACATTATCATAACTATAGTAATATGTATGTTTTTAGAAGAAGTGAGAACAATTGTTGCTTTAATCTTTTAAATAAAGAAATAGGTCATGTTATGCATTTTTGTTGTATATGTCTGTGTAAATACTGTTGTACTGGGAACTGTGGTGTGTTTTCTTAGTAGACAATAAACACAAATCTGGTCTATGCAAAAATGGAAACACTTATTCTATCTAAAAACATTAGTAGTTGACCTAATCAGTTTCCAATCTGTTAGCTGAAGGAGTGCAGTTCTATAGGGACGCAAGCCTCTGTTTTTCTCTTTCCACAGAAAACTCTAAAGGATCACTTTTTTTGATCTTCGAGATCCTGGAGCTGCTTAGTCTCTAGGTTTTGCCTCAGTAGAACCCGAGGTTTTCCGTCTTTTAATCCACTTAATCATTTAGGCAAAACAAAAGCTCCTAAGCTCAGAGGATAAACTTGCATTATTTACAAACACAACAACTAACTGAGCAGAGACAAATTAAATGGGATCCTTAGGGATGTAGTTCTAGCAGTCTTATTAAAGAGCAGAATTAATTTTAAAATGTTTAGATCATCTGCAAGAACTATATCAGTGTTTTTGCATCAGTGTGTGTGCAATCCACCAGAAACCTGGCAGGGTGTACAGACAAATCATGGTTATTTGTATAGCACATTTCAGCAACAAGACAGTTCAAATTGCTTTACACCATAAAGACATATTATAGTTACCATTTATAGAACAAGTGAAAGGCTGAAACAACAACGACAACAGATCTTTAATGTATTTTGGGAACGTGAGCAGCAGCGTTCTTAACCAGCTGGAGTGTTGACTTTAAAACTTGCAGTAACGTCACCGCTACAGAACCAGACAATAAAACATGTCTGGCATTTAAAACAAATGATTTTTTAATATTCATTACATTATTTTCCTAAAAAGAAAATTGAAACAACAAAATCATCGGAGATGGACTTAAGAGGTCTGAATAGGTTTATGAAGTTTATGATAACAGTCGCTGTTTTGAGATTACCATAATTTTGAAATATTCTTGGTAAACTATAGTAATGGCTAAAATCACATATTTTTCCAGCATCTAACCAGAAAGTCCCCCCAAAATAATGATCATACTTATATACATACATATTTTGTGCAGATCACCTCAAGGGGAGAAGGCTGAGAACACCTTTGACAGTCAGGTGTTACAGTATGAACCTGCCCACTATGGATCCATCAACACTGTGACCAATCTCAGCCCAGACTTGTGTGTTTCTGGTGGCAGTGACCAGGTAGAGCAACAGATGTTTATTGTCTTGGTTTTACAGCATTGATCAAAATATAAGTGGCAGTGTGTGAGTTATAAATGTTGTGTAATGCTTTGACAATACCTGGAGCTAATAGCGTAAAATGCCTGCCTCCTCTTGTAGGCCGTTGTAGTGTATGACTGGAAACAAGGCCAGATGTGTCAGTCCTTCCAGGGTCACAACAGAGAGGTTACCAAGGTAAAGTCAGTGGGAAGAGACCAGCTTTAACGCAATTAATAGCTGCTAAAATTTTCACACACTGATCGACAGTCTTCATATTTCCACCAGGTGCTTTGTTATCCCGGCAGTACATGGATCTTTAGTGCCTCGCGGGACAAAACCGTTCTCATGTGGGACCTGAACCAGGGAGACGAACCGATTCAGGAGTTTTGTGGACATGAGCTGGTTGTCAATGGAATCGCTGTCAGCCCTGGTACAAACTTTAAGAACACACTCAGTTTCCTCTGTCATTAAACAATATTTAACTTTTGTATTTATGTTAATAAGTTATCAGGCTGCAATTTTCTTTGGTCAAAACAGCAATTTATTATAGAAATGTATAATCATAGGAACATTATTTCAACTGTTGGGACAAATTTTAAATGAAATGGCAAATAATTATTCCCACTGCTATTGTTCTGAGGAAACTGCAACTTCGGTTACAAATCTTTGTACTTCTGGTAGCATTTGTTAAATTGAATTAAATATATTATATAAAAGGCAAATTTTAGATTTTAGCAGTTCAGCTCTGTGAGGATATTTCTCTAACCTGCAAAGATTGGATTGGAAATTACAAACTGATCATATGCATAGAGTAAAATAAGAACAAGTATATACTAAGTAGTTTTTGTGTTTCTATTATTTGCAGAAAAAATTGCATTATGTATTTCCTGCCTAATATGGTTATCTAAACTTAGTTTTGGGGGGATAATAAAGTGCACTGCGTATCCGATGCTGGTATTTTAAATTCTTTGTAGATGGAAGAAAACTTTGCACTGGCTCTCGGGACAACTGGATGTGCCTGTGGGATATAGAATCTGCAAAATGTGAACACAGACATAACATCTCAAGAAACCTGGTAAGAAGAGCATTAATTCATGCTTTTGTAGCTAGTGATGCAGCTAATGGAAAATATGATCTACTGTACTATTAACTCATTTAGACCATATATTTATATTTTGATTTCTGTAAGGTTTCAGCTTTTCTAACATATTTATTTGTTTCCAGGTGACTCATGTATGTTGGGTGCCAGCTAGCTTTTCTGTAGTCCAGACCTCAGAGGATAAAACTATAAGGTACAGCAAAGCTTTGTTTGTTGGGATGCATCCAGGTGCAGCAACCATCTTCTGATGCTATCTATTTCTCTCCTCTTGCACTATTTATTCCATAATCTTTTTATGTATATATGTATATTGTATACTGTATATTTTGCACCTCAACTCGGATTAAGCACAATCTCAATCTCATTGTAATCTGTTGATGACAATGACAAATAAATCTTATCTTATCTTATCTTATCTTTTTAGATCACTGGTTCTAATTTAGTGAAATTCATCTACAACCCCTGCCAAAAATGCAGAATCCCATCTCATGGGATAGTTGTGGCACGATTCAGTCAGTTATATTACAAAGTCAAACAACCGTTAAATATTTTAGCCTTGGTCTAAATATTTATTGTACAGTAACTAAAAACTGTGTGTTTGCTAGACTTTTCACATGTTTTGCTTGTAGGGTGTGGGATAGCCGTTCGTGGCAGGTGACCAATACCTTTCCAGCTAAGCAGTATATACAGACTCACTGTGATGTCTCTCCAAACGGGAACTACTTGGTGTCCAGCAGCAACGGCTTTGGAGGCCAGGGTTGTGAAGCCACGGTGAGATTAAGAGAGGCACTTTCTAGATTTTATGGATTAGATATGAGTTAGAAACAATCCATATGGCTTAGGATGATGATTTTATCCCATGTGTGGTGAGATGTTTCAGTTTTTCTCTGCTACTGTGCTATATTCCTGAAACTGTTGATTGCTGCATGCAGTGAGGTGTTTGTGTGTTGTCAGCTCTGGGACTTGCGTCAGCCTGGCTGTAAAGTTGTGGAGTACAGAGGTCACCTGCAGACCACAGCCTGCTGCACATTTCTACCTGTGTTTTCTGGTGGCTCGGCTCAGATAGCAACATCCTCCCACGACTGTTCGGTCAAAATCTGGGATCAGAATACTGCAGGTAGGACCCTAGCTCCTGGGTAAAGAAAAACCCTTCCTGAAGAGTATAGTGTCAGTTTCTGACACCTATAACACTCTACCCTCTGCTGATTTCAGTCTGTTTAGGGACATTGTCCCTGGATGGTGCTGGTCCTCTGGTTTCTTTGGCTCCCACTGATACCAATAGCTTGCTGTGTGCCAGCTTCAACGCCGGTCTCCAACATATCCAGCTGGACCAGGGGTCCCTCCAGGCACAGGGTTCTGTTGCTGGTTCAGGTGGTGCTGGAAGTCTGGATATGAGAGTTGTGGCACGATTCTGACAGCACCAAAGCATATAATGGGACTTATATGGACATCAAGGCATTCAGCGAGCAGTAACGACATACTTCCTTTTTAAAAACCTTTTTTATGTCATCATTTAATGATTTTACCGGCATTTTTGCTTTACCAACCTGCCATACCAAGAAAATGCCAGAAGAGCGATGGATGGGAAAGGTGAGCAAGTTTTATTTAATAAGGTGACACAACAAAGTGCATAATCAAAGTAGTTTTACAAATAGTGTGGCAAGCATTTGTATTCCAACCCTAATGATCAATACTCTGTTGAACCAGCTTTTATTAGCTTTCACAGTCTTCTGAAGGTTTTTTCTACCAGCTTTACTCATCTAGAAATGATTGTTTTTACTTATTTTTTGCAAGATATTCAGTTCAGTCTTAAATTGCACACAGAGCATTTTTTTAACATAAATTTCCAAATTATGACAGATTCAATTACATTTAACTAGCTCAACCTCTAATTTTATGCCAAGATTAAATTAAATTACACACAATTGGACTCTGTCCGTTGTTTTGATAAGTTTTGAAAGCAGTTTGTTAAATTGGACTTTATTTTGGGGAATTAGAGTGAAGAATGCTGAAAATGCACTTGTAAATTTACATTCCTAAACAGATTTAAAAACCATGTAACACTTTCCTTTCTATTTAGAAGTGGCTCTACTTGATGTTGCTCCATCACATAAAATCCTAATAAAATAGAATGACATTTGTGGTCGTAATGAAACAAAATGTGAAAAAGTTAAGTAAATATGAATACTTTTGCAAGGACCTGTGCCTGCAGGGGTATGTGTACTGTTAAGTAAAACAACTTGATACTATTTTAGTCATTACTGGATTAACTTGACCTTTTTTGTGATTTTGCAAGGTCAAGCTTGTTTTACCATCTGACAGCACCTCTAAAAGTTTTTCTTAAATGAGACGGAGCAAAGTTAGTCATTTCAGTTTATTTTAGAAAAATACTTTTATTATGTTTGTATTGTTTTGTTTTTTTTGTCAAAATGTTAGAACTAAAGAATATCGAAAATGCCAGCTCATATGAACTTATTTTGTTCTTGTATAGAAAAGGTTTCCTGTTGATACAGATTCTTATATTTTTACTTTAAGATGCGTATAGTTGATATTTTGTGTTGTTAGCCATAACATTGGAATTTTCAATCAGCTATGCAAAATACCAGAAACTGACTTTTTTGATCAACTGAACATGAAGGGAAAATGTGCAAGTATAAAAATGGAAGATGTTCAGTCTTTCAGATGCTTGCTTCATGTATTCATTGTTAGAAATCTAAAGCCTATTAGTCCAGGCATGCAGTACATTAATTTAAACTGCTCTCATGTTTTAACTGTACGCCTAATCCTCCTACCAATGCCATCTTAAACAGGTGAAACAAACATGTTGCACCAACATAACCAGGTGGAGAAACTGAGAAAGCAGGAAGAAAACTGCATGGTTTTATCTAAAGCCGCATCAATCAGGGAAGTTTCCAACTTCTAATTATTTCTCAGGGATTTAGGGAACACTTGTTAGAACCAAACCATATCAGATTATACTGATTTTTATGTTAGTTTGCTCACTTGCCAGTTTAAGCATCATATTGATTTTGTTTGTACGAATTCGTAAATCACTAATTTTGTGTTTGATACCACCTGGTAAAAAAAAACCCCAACAACTTATAAAGATATTTATTTGTAAAATGTATTTCATGTCAACGTTTTTTTTTTTTTTGCTATTGTAATTTTACTTTTATTACAACAATTTTTCAATAAATGTTCTGTAGACACCTGCGAGAAACTTTTAACCTTCTAATTATTTAGATTTTTGGTTTGACTTTTTTTTGAGCACTTGGCTTCATGTAATATGTCAGTCACAATAACCACATTTTCTTCAATCTATGGAACCATTTCAACACAAATATCAATTTTATCGCACTAACACATTATTTATTAGCTCCACCTAGTGTTAGAAAAAAGTAACATCTTAAAACCACCTTTGATATTATAACTATGTAGGAGCATCTCAATAAATTTGAATTTCTTAAACAGCTAAATTGACTTAAGTAATTCAATTAGGAGTGAAACATACAAGTTCAATACACAGTTATATTTTCAAGTGTTTTCTTTTAATTTGGTTAAACCCAATAAAGACCCAACATTCATTTTCTCAGAAAAGTTGCAGCATCAACGCAGCATGGCATGAAGACAATCAGCCTGTGGTTCTGCTGAGGTGTACTGGAAGCCCAGGTCTCTATATGAAATAGAACATTTATTTTCATTTTTCTCCTTAGCCTACATAAAATGCTTTTTACTGTATGTAGTCTCTGGTTCAGAAAAGGTTTTATGCCAGAAATCAAACAGTTGCAGCTCATGTCTGAAATACACCTGTGTGAGGTGGATTCAAAGCTCTGACTCCAGCTGTGGGCTTGAGCTTGTGACTTTTTCCCAAACTCTAGAACATGTTTTGGTTTTTAATTCTTTCAAAGCTGTGGCTAGCTGTTGCAACTTGCTGTTGCAACTTTCTGTACCACACTTTTTCCTTCCACTCAACTTTTCATCAGTCTACCGTACATGGAGACAGGTGTCTATGAACAGCCAGAGATTTTAGCAATATTGTTTGCAGCTTAGTCTCTTACAGAGATAGACCTGCAGCATATTTATCCCAATTAAAAGAAAATACAAAATGGAAGGCAGACTTAAAAGCAGACACTGCATGATGACAGTACAGGCCAAGTTTCAGACTGTTTAGAGAAGGTATTGACAGAATATACACCACAGAAAACAGGAATATCTCATTCTCTTGAAAATAGTAATAAATCAAAACATTAGTTATCAGTTATACATGTGTTTATTCAAATCTGAACCTCATCTTTGCTCAAAAAGCTATTTTTCCACAAAGTTTTTTATAAAGACACACCCAAACACAAAGAAGAAATCAGGAGTCAAGTACAGAAGACTTAAAATGATAAAGAAAAAAAAACAAAAAAAAACGTAAATAATAAAAAGCCTAAGATCAAATTTCCTTACAGTAATAAAAATTGGCACAAGATATAAAGACCATTTGATATAATAGACACAGTTGGGTTACAGTAATTTAATGGACTTAAAAGCCATTCATTATACACTCTAAACAAGAGAATAAACATCTGGGTGAAGTAATGAATCTAATGCTGACAATGCTAACACTGGAATCCGTTTGGTTTCAACCAGCATCTACAGTAAGTGGCTCATTATAACATTTATAATTAGTGGCATGATGTTCCACACAATACCTTACAAGCTCTCAAGTGTTTTAAAGATGTAAAAGAGCTTCAAATCCTCACCCAGCTGTAATAGTATTATACATGTTTAGGCGTGAATTTAAACAGATTATTGCAATACTCCACAGTATATTTGGGTAACACCAGCCAACAATAGTTATCAGTCAAGTATCTTGATAAAGCACACATTTAGCTCCGTTTCTTCAGAAATATAAATGTAAATACAGATTAATCTGTAGGCTATCAATACATTATAAGCCCATCTCTCCAGTCAGCTGCCTAAAGAGAAAAGAAGTGTCTGATCCTCACATAGTTCAATATGTACCTTCATTTCAGGGAGGGACAATACAGTGATTATCATAAGAGAAAACAGTGATTGTATCCAGTCTTTTTTTTTAAAACAAGAATGATTATTTGGTCAATAAATCCCAGTCTCCAGTATAAATAAATATTGCAGAAACACAAACCGCATTATACAGTAACATAACCCAAAAACATAATCGATTTCCGGCTAATCTCATGACATTCGTTAAAATCTTGACGCAGAAAGCAAAACTGAAATCTGCAGCGATAAAGGCAGCATGCAACAAAATCTCACATGACAATGAATGGTTCAATCACTTGGGTGTTTTTTTTTTTTTTTTTATGTAGCAAGCAGGCTGGGAATGTTTTGGCAAAACAAGAAAAATCTAAAATTTGGATGTAAATGATTGCTTGCCAGCAGTGGACACCACTTTTAAGCCAAAAAACCAACCAACTAAAGAAATATTAATGAAAAATAAAAAATAAATAATTACGAAACTATTAGCATATGTTAGGGGTGTAGGTACAGAGGCAAAACACTGCATGCCCTCCTTTTCTGCATGTCTTGCTTCTAAACTACTACGGAATAAAAGCCAGTGGTGCCACAAAATGTTAAAACTTTTAATTTTGGAATACAAAGGACTCTTTGGGTTGCAATATTTCTAGGTTGCTATATTATGAGTTTCCTGACTTCAAGCATGGCAATAATAAATCCAGCCTGTCTTATGGAGTCTCTCTGCCTGAGATGCTAAAGTTAACAGAGGGACCTGGAATCATCTTAATGACAGAGAAAAATGCAGTGAGGAAAATGTGGCTCTATACCACATTATGATATTATCTTATGGTTTTTAAAAAATGTGCAGCACTACCAAACCTGCTAAGAAGAAGATCAACCCTGGACTTTCAAAATCAAGGATACAGAGCAAAGTGATATTTTTTACTATTAGCTTATCATCTATGGATCCAGTAGACTTGGACTAAATTGCAACTGATGGACTGGCCACAGGAATGGTCACTTACACGGTTTCTTCTGCAGGTTTCTGTAAGGTATGAAGCCTACAAAAATATTCACCCCTGTTGAACTTATTCACACTTTGTCCCATTTCAACTACAAACATGATGGTGATCCATCATGCGTTTCTTCATAATGGATAGAGGAGCTGGAGGAAAATGTTTACCTTTCAGCACAATAATAACATTAAACATACAGCCGAAGCTGCAAGAAAATAGTTCAGATCAAAGTAGATTCATGTCTGAGAATAACCCAATCAGAGCCCAGACCTAAATCTAAAAATCTGTGGCAAAACTTGAAAGCTCTCCTATCCAATCTGGCTGAACTTTACAAATGACAACAAATTTCAGATCTGTTAGAGATTTATCATACCTTCAGCCAAAGAAGCTTCTACATACTGTGTATGAGGCTCGGAGGTTCGATTTAAATTTGATTTTTATTTGTAAAAAACAAAACAAAAAACACTGAATTTTATTCTTTCTAATTCCACTTCACAATTACGCACAACTTTGTTTCACAAAATTGCTAAATACATTAAATTTTGCAGTTGTAACAACTATATGTAGAGAAGTTCAAGGGGTAGAATTACTTTTGTAAGGCACTTCAAACTTAAGACTTTAAAGTCCATGATGATTTAGAACTAAAACTAAACGTAGAAAAAACATTATAAGGTTGAATAGAACAGTTTGTGTTTTGCAAGTTCATTGCTTGAGCATCTAAGTCAGCTTCATCACCTTCATTACTGTAACTGCTGACTGATTTAAGCAAACTAACAAAATCTCACACTCAAATGTATTGAACATTTTGCTAAAATAACCCCCTATTTGAAATCCCTGGTAAGTGCGAACGTTTAATATTTTTCAATATTACTGTTAATAATTACTTCCCAAAAAATTCTAATGATTCCCATTAAAAGTTTCCAACTATCCAGAATTGTGCAACGCCTTTTATCCTTCAGTTTTTTTTATGATATACAATATAAACTGTGTTCTGAAAAAGGGGATTTTTCTAAGACCAATTAGCCAGTATCCTGTGACTCAAAGTATTAGAGCATGGATATGACAAAAACATGACCCGATTTGAGTCACCACAACAATTACAACATAAAAAGTAGGATTTCTGTGGACGGTATGCATAAATTAAACAACACACACAGATTTCAAGCGACAAAAACGTGACTTATAATAGAACTCATATTTCATTATGTGTTGAGTGAGTCCCTGAGATATTGCTGGCTCTCTGTATGGTTTCCACATCGGAATGTGACTTTAGATGCAGTGTTTTTCCAATTCCCATGCCTGACCACAAACACACACTGGAGCAGGTCACTGCGGTCTTGACTCACATACCCAAACACACACAAAAAATGGTCTGGACGTCACATTCGCCACAAGATGGTCATTAATCAGAAGAAATTTCAATATGTTTGGATGAAATAAATAAATCTCACTGTGGACAACTATACAACATCTTTACATATCAGAAATAACAATGTCTCAATTCGAGTCAGGCATTCATGCTCACATTATTGTTTTTTTTTTTTTTTTTTTTTACAGTAGTTTCAAACAGATTTCAAGGGGTTTCAAAAGGGCAAAAATCTAAATATAAAATGTTTATTTTCTTGCATGAGCACTCTATGTACCTCAACAAAAGAAAAATAAATCTATCATTTTACGGGTTGTTATAAGTTGCTAAGATGTGTAAAAGAGAAAGAGAGCTCACAGCTAAACTTCTTTACAGATGTACAAAAAATTTCCAAATTTTTTTTCTGTTGACCATAATCAAGCAAAAATGTTTGGTTTGGTTGACGTGTCTAAATCTTAGAGAAATTTTACATTTATGTTCCAATAATCGACTCAAGCCTTTAAAACCCTGTGTTGAGATCTTAGTTTGTCCCACCTGACAGTTGAGTTGTAAATACCTGGTAGTTGTTTTCCTGCAGATGTTATCAGGAAAGTGAGTTAAATACTTGTGGTCAACCCTGACCTTTCCCCTTGCTGCGGGTCTACTGGTCCCCGCTGTGCTCGAGGCTGTCTATGACGCGGCTCAGCCTGATGTTGAGCAGCCTGATCTGAGTGTCCAGGTGGTCGATTTTCTCCTCCAGTGTGCCCGCCCCGCCTCCTCGACGCCAGTACGCTCCAACGGGTCCTGTCATGAAGTACACAGCCATGATGAAACACAGAGGCAGCACGGCTCGCTCTGGGTCGCCCTCGAATTTCTGCAGGATGTAGAGGCAGGACAGGGCGAAAAGTATGACCCTCGCCAGCCAGAAGAAGCGTCCAAAAACTGCATGCAGCAGATAAAACACTCCTCCCAGGAACATAGATAGGAACCAGTAGGCCAACAGTACGGCAGCCATCAGGAGCAAGGCGCGTGCTGGGGAGTTGCTTAGAGACGTGAAGCTGAAGTAGTGGCTGAGGTTTGACGCTTCACAAACCAGAGAGGGAGAGAGACAGGAAAGTATGTCATTATTTACATGTTTTAGTGTCAAATAAAGAAAAAAAAAGTGCTGCAAGTTTATGACTTACAATCAATTCCCATCACATCAAGCAGATCTGACCAGATCTTCCAGATGGTATCCATAAAAGAGTCCACTCCATGGACGAATCGCTCTGTTGCTTTGGAGAAAAACTGAGCAGAAAGAGGCAGTGAAGGTTAGGGCAGGTTCATTCTACAAAAACTGATATCAGAGGGCAGATGTATCGGCTATGTAAGTGATCTTATGATAGCATGTAACTTATGGTGCTCTAATTATTTAAACTCATCACAAAATGTTTCCTTAATATGGCTTCAAAGACAGCCAGTCTCTCTTTGAAAAGCCTTAATTGAGTCAACAATTTAAAGTTAGGATTTTATAAAAAATAAAGCCAGTATTAATCATGAGATTAACTCACCGTAACTAGGTAACCTCTTCAGACCCAATACACCCGTATCTTAGACCCAGTGTTTTAAAGGAGACCTACTGTGCAAAATTCACTTTTTGCACGTCGTTATTCTTCCATTTGGGTCTCAACTGCTTCTAAAAGCAGCCCAACTGCTTAAGAAAACAAGCAAGTTTTTTGGCAATGCGTTCATATTTTTTAGTGTCTTGAAAATAAATACTTGACAAATTGTAGCCTCTGACTGATTGATAGTCACATTGCTATTAAAACCTTTATTTGTATTTTTTTGCTTCTTCATTTGCCTAGTATCAAGGAAGTGCCAGAAAACCTGACACTGAGCTTTTATTGTGATGCACGGGAAAATTGACTTATGCAAAAAGAAAGGCATTGGCCTGCAGGCTGCCACACAGGAACACAAGCCTTTTGAAAGTAACAATTTGAAAATTACTAACATTTTATGTTACAACTGTTTCTAAGGTGAAAAACGCCTTAAATGAGAAGAAGAAGCCCATGAAAGTGGCGTAGAATCCAGAACTCTTGTTGGACGCAGCAAATGCATTCAACGGGTTACATTTCTGAGTTTTATAGCCTGCCTTGTCTGGAGCATATTCATGCTGTAAAACATTTTAAATCAAGAAAATGTTCTTAGTTGTACTGATGGGGAATCTAAAATGATTCCCCATGTTATATTAAATTAACTTTAACCAAATATATGTCTTTTGCACTTTTTTTTAATCTGCAACAGTCTTCTTAAATATAATCTTACTTTACCTCAAAATTAGCTTTCAGACAAAAAACAAATCTTGTAAAGACATTCACACTGGCTGAACAATCGCCACGTGGAGCAAGTGGGAGAATACTGTAGTTGTCACATGATTTCTGTCTGATTCCTGATTTGTTGAATTGATGGCGTTACAACCTGTCTACAGTACGAAAAAAACCCCGGCACAGATCGCGAATGACGTCACACGTCCTCATTAATATTAATAAGCGTGATCAGTGACATTTTTTCCTACTGTAGCCTAGATAAAAAAATACTGTAGACTGGGTGCACAGTAATTTTCCTATCTTGAATAAAAACAAGTATATCACATGCTATGGATGTTTTGTTAACATTTTTGTGCCACCGCTGTGAAACTTTCCGCAATGCTATGATATGGTAAGAATACCACACAGGCTAATGCCCACAAATGTAAAACAACAACATTTTGATTGCGTTCATTTGTGTTGATGATTATCACGTGACCACCGTAACATAGGAAGCAAAGATGTAATTTGCTTTGGCGGCTAAACGCAGGAAATGTGCAGCTTTTCAAAATGCAGGAAGTGCAGCTGGACCAATGAGAGCGCACAGGAGATCTCAGAATGTCCTTCACAGTAAGACTTATCCACACAATGATAGAGGATGCGTTCAAAGACTGATACCGTTAAAAGGCCTTCGGTGTAATGAATGAATTCGCAGTTTAGAGATGATCCTGCAACCTTGAAACAAAACTGCAATGACACACATACCTCACTAGTATATATACATATATAACACAGCATTTAGACTGGGCTTGTCAACAGACGAAAAATTATTGCATTAATACTAATATTTCAAAATGGCATCCATGATAAATTGACCAGGCCGAGCCCGCTTTCTTCTTATTTCCTGTTCATCATGTGTGGACCGCAAGCAGCTGGCCGGAGAACCAGTCTATTCTCCCCTTCAGTGTCCTCCGCTCACCTTGTACAGGGCTCTGATGTTATCCTCTCCGAACACGCTGCTCAGGGTCTGGTAGATCCCGTTAGCTGCCCGTCTGAAGCTGTTCTGGTTGCTGCTGCCGCTCCTGCCCCTGCCCGCTCCGGCTGTGCACAGGAGAGAGGCGGAGAGCACCAAGAAAATCACAAAAATCCTGCTCTCCTTCA
Organism: Alfaro cultratus; assembly: GCA_903066825.1. NCBI lineage: Eukaryota > Metazoa > Chordata > Actinopteri > Cyprinodontiformes > Poeciliidae > Alfaro > Alfaro cultratus. The sequence continues at coordinate 7,183 of CAEFZX010016011.1, read as the reverse complement.
TGGCAGCAAGCGTTCAGAGGCGTCGAGTTCAAGTTAGTATCAAAATGTTTCAATTAAAAGCCGAGGTAAAAACAACAGCTAGCTGCCGAAAGTGGACACCTTCCCAGGGAGTCGCTGGCTGTGATGGTGGTGATAGCGCTGGTACATTCAGGGCGCCTCGGAAAAAGGTGTGCTCCAACTCCAGAAGGGAAAAGCACAGTTAAGAGCGCAAATGTAATGCGTCTTCTGTTGTTTGTCAAAAACAAATGTTCTTTTATATAAATTTACAAGTTTTACAACGAGCATATAATACATGTAAACATGTATAATAAGTAATATGTTATATATAATGTCATCATAGACATTTTGTAAAAACAGCTTTGTGATATACTCTTAAAATTATAAATATACTTTAATTAGATATTTTTTTAAAAATATGCTAATTTCTAAAAGCAAATATGTTCATAGAGAACAGGAGTTATTCCTGGAGATATTATATTTCCTATATTATTTAATGCAACAACTCTCTTCGCCTCAAAGTGAGGTAGATTGAGATTAACTACAGTTTGCTGCTGCTCTCTGCTGGTCAACGAGTCATACTTCTAGTACTGCTATTCAATAGTACATGTCGAAATTATATATGTCCTCCATACGAAACTACAGACTGTTTATTGGTAGGTATAGGCTACAGCTATTTAGTATTTTTCTGCAGAAGCATTTTAAATGAGAGGTAAAAATATTTACAAGATACATGTGGAAAAAGTCCATTTGCCAGGCAAAAGTATTCATATCCCTGAACTTCAGGAGCAGTAGTTTTTCTCAACGTGTCACATTACAACAAATCTCGATGTATTTTTGTAAAATTTTATGTGACAGAATCTGGATCTGCAATGTCTGACTCAAATGTTTCAGGTAGGTCAAACTAAAAAGATAAAACAAGAGAAAGACAAATGAAAAAAACAAAACAAAAACACTTAAATCAGTTGAGATTTTTAATTAAAAGATAGTTTTAACAGCTTCTATCTTTAATTTTTTTTATTTATGCATTCTCTTTTCACAACAAAATAGCACATTGAGGTCATTCAGGTCTTACTCTTTTTTCACCATTAGGTTGCAAATGATATGCTTTAGTTATTTATTATAAGTATCACCTCTTTTTCCATAGATTTGGAGAGGACTCAAAGGAAATGTACCTTTTCTTTTCAAGAAACGGCTTTCTTTCAATCAATCCAAAATGTTTTATTTGTGCTAAAATAGAGATAACATTATTTACAGTTCTATGGTTTTTGATCCTAGGGACAAATAGGTTTTACATCGACAAGTTTTACATATCAGCAGGAACAAATACAATGGGTTCCTCACCCCTTATGGACCAACACAAAATAATCATAATTGTGAAGTGAAAGTACTTGATCAAATCTGAAAAGTTCAACATACAGTTGTTTCAGCCCCTGAGTCAATACTTTGTTCGTTCACCTTGGGCTGCAATTATGGTCACTTATCTTTGAAGGTATACTTGCTATTTAGCATCAACTAAGACCAACTTCCCTCCTCCTGCTGGGAAAAAGCATCTAAATAACATGATTCTGCCACCATCATATTTTACTTTGGGGATGCCACATTCATGATGATGTGCAGTGTTAGGTTTCCACCACTCATCAGTTATGTGCCCTTTTGTGTCGGTCTGTTTCAAAAAGGCTTGTAACATGACAAAATATTGAAAAGTTAAAAAAGAGTGTGAATACTTTTGCGAGGCAAACGTTTGAATACATTTTGATTGCGTTTATTTGTGTTGAAATGCCTGGCTGATTAATGGCCAGCTGACAGAGGGCAGATGAGTGACCTAGCAAATACAAACTATGCCAAAAGCTTTGAGCAACGTCCCCTAAATGTTAGACTTAGCAACATGGATATGAAGGTTACAGATTTTACAACCTTGAGCGATACAGCACCATCAGGTAAGCAGATGATTGAGTGTGCAGTCTGCTGACCTGTATTCATTTGCACTTGCTTATCATTAAAAAAAAATCAACAATTCTAAATGCTTTCACATCATCACAGCTGTCAAGGAGCAAAGGACACAGGAACTGCTTTTTCATCAACTCTTGTCTCCTTGACTGCAAATCTGCTCCAGCTACGCCCCAGTGCTACTCAGTGGTATTGCATTTCAAGGTACTTCCGCAGTGAATTTAGCTGGTGGCTTTGACCTTTGCGTTGTGACAAAAAAGTAACTTTGTTTGTATTGCCATATCAATTTGGAAAGCACAGCTTCTCCGAGATATGATGGTGAGCTGCATAGAGTAAACTGGGGGGAGATTTTACTGAGATATTTGATGATGTTCCATAAGTAGGTAATGACTATTTTTCTTATGTTTCTATCCTTTGGAACTCTCCCCTCCCATCTTCTCCTGATTTCTTCTATGCCCATCTTTGTGCTTTCCTTTGTCTCCCACTATTCTGGCCCAAGGCATTGCATGCTCCTTTGTAAGCCACGGGAAGTTTTGCCATTAGCAACCCTGACTTTTTAACTCGGTCTCTCTTGCCTTCCTCCTGTCTTTTTTTTCTCTGGCTGCAGGCTAAAAATTTCCAGCTAGTTCATCAGTTGTGACCATATATCCCATCCATTCCTTCCCCAGGCCAGGCCTGAGGCGATGAGAAGGCTTCCTTGGCTGTGCTCCACAAGTGACTGGCCTTCTCCCATAGACCAAATCCCAGGGCCAGACTAAAACAATCCACCAGCGGTGAGAACAGACACACACGTGCATGCAAAGTCCTGCTGACTTCTGAGAAAGTGTAAAAAGCGTGTTTGTTCACTTGTGTGCTTTCATTAACCTGCATGAGTGTGTGTCCGCCATGAGGCGGGTCCATTAGTGTCCAGATCTAATGTACCACCCAACCTCCACCTCACCTCCTTCAGTTGGCCCAAAACCTATTTTCATTGTTAATGATTGCAGCTCCACTTAAAAAAGCAAGCCACAGCTCGCCCTCTGCTTATCTATTTTACATGCCAACAAAGAGAGCCATTAGTGGTTATTCTTCAAGCTATATTACAATTTTCACTTAAAATAATGCACATGCCTGCTTGTCTGGCTCTCAATTAAGTAATTTTTCATCTGTTAATGAGTTTGGGAAGTCAACAGCGTCCTTGAGAGTGGGCCGAGGCTGAATAAACAAGCCGGCTACGGTGTAGAGGCGTGCTGTGATTTAGTGCTATCAACAGTGCATCCATCCAATTCCTTTTTCTTTTTTTTTTACATCTTAACTTCTGTTGCTCTCCCTTTGGAAGCTCAACCTTTGTTTCCATCTGTCTCCTTCCCCATGATCGTGTGTCTGACGCTCTCTTTTCTTTAAACTCAAATGCTTTCCCCCATCCCATGCTCCTGGCTGAGTTCAAAAGTGTGGAGAGGCGGAATTAAGTGGCTGTCTGAGGATGCGTCTTCAAAGTAGCCGGGAACAAGCTTTGAATGATAAGAGTTAAGAAGGGAGTCAAAAGAACATAACTGTGATTTTAATCTGTCTGTTACTGGTGAATGCAAAAGCATCTTGATCTGTTTTATCTGCTGACCTTAAACTTATGGCTTTCAGGGATCTTTATTGGTAACAGAACTGATTTCCTATACTTACAGGAAGAATCGGAAATGGCAGACTCAGTTGGGGAACAGTCTTTTCCCCAAGAGGAGGAGTTTAACTATAAAAATAGACATTTTGGGGTTGAAATTTTGAGGATATAGATTTGATCTGTGCTAAAAAGCAAAGCTATTGTTTACATATGTGGCTACATTTTGACCCTCATCTTTGGTTAAGTGAAATGGATCATGACAGTAGAGATTCGGCTTGAAAACAGTTCAGTTCAGCAGAAGTCCTGATGCTCTATTTGTGCCATTTCAGAACATACTGTGTGACTGGTGACACTTGAACCCATCTCAGAGTAGCTGCTCTTAAACCTGAAATTGACCGTCCCTATCTGGAGGGCCAGAGGGAGCGAAGGCAGGCTGTAAAACTCAGAGAGATGTAACAGGATGAAAGCTCTCTCCTAGATCTCTGATATACTGCGGCATTTGGCCGAACTTCACATTTCACTTAGCCCCAACTCCATGAGCTGAGCTGGAAAAACTCTGATAAGTGTAAATTAGTCGTTCCTTTTCTCTAATTCTGTCTTCCTTTAGTGATCTTCTTGTGCTCTTCTCTGTCTCCTTTTTTAAGTGAGCTCTCTGTCTCCAGTCGGAGCCGAGTTTTCTCCAGAACAAAGGGTCTACAAGAGAGGGCAGAGAGGTAATTTGAGAACAGAGACAGGACCTGATCCATAACAGGGTTACCTCAAGGTATGAATCCATTTAAATTCAGAGAATTAAATATGTGACAAATGTTGTCATTTACCAGATTCCTGCTATTACTCATCCTGCTTAAAATAATTCTGACACAATTGAAGGAGAAACAGGGATATTATAGAATCACAATGTGTGAAACACAGAGTCCAGCATATAGTTTGATTTTTAACAATCACAGACGAGGGCAAACTTGTTCTTGTAAGGAGGTGGAAAAAGTTTTAAAATAATCTTGTACTGCATCATAGTCTCAAGCTGAATAAACCTAAAATTACTCTAATTTTTATTTGAGTACATTTAATTAATAACACAAATAACCCAAATCCCTCTTAAATTGTATGTATTTAATATTTTTATACATCTGTGTTTTGCTTCTATTTAGTTTATTTGAATTCGAAGAACTTTTGATTAGTCATTCATAACTTTCTATATCGCTGGGAAATAAATATAACAGAGGTTCATTTCTATTATTCATTGGGGCCTATAGGCTGGATGAAAACGCATATTTATCTTCCCACCATGGATGGTAAGCAGGATGGGAAGGAAAGTAAAATAAAAAACCTTTAAAGCTCACTGCTAGAAAAATGCACAAAAGACCTTCTGGTTGGGGGATCAGCAAGTCTCCTCAGCAAACAACAGATACTCTCTATACAAATGCTGTAGTTGGGTTGATTTTAAATGGTAATGTATCAATAATTTATCAGATGTATATAAATTAACCAACCTCCTAACTTTTCTTATTAGAGACATATAGTTTTGCATATTCCATAATAAATGATAGATAAGAGATTTTGTATTCAGTAAAAAATACAGAATACATATTTAAATAATTACAAGAGCATTAAAGACGTAACGTCTAATTAGAAGGGTTTTTTTTCTCACCCTGGAGTCTAAAGAAAGGACCCATGACCTACTTTTGAGTTTTAGCTGATGTTAATCTGAAGTAAAGGCTTGAGAGAGAGAGGAGAAGAAAGGCAGGATGGACTCAGAGTTCAGAAACTGGAGATCTGCTGTGCTCAAATGAAACTAATAGAGTAATTGGGCAACAATCTCTAGGTTTGGATGAAGGAAGCAAAAAAAAAAAAAAAAAAAGGCATTTTATTCACACTGTTAAGCAGGGTGGGGGATGTGTGATGCTGTGGACCCATTTTATGTCTAAAAGCATCGGGAACCTTGTGAGAGGGCATAGCGTCATGAAACATTTTAAATATCAAAAGATTGTAAACATTTTGTGGAATCAACACATAAACTGGATTTGAGTTGTCCCTGAATCTTTCAGGAGAATAATAATGTAGAAGATGGGTGCAAATCAACACTGAAATGGTTCACATAACCCCTAAATAACCTTCTTTTATGAAACCATGAGGTTTTGAACTGGAAATGACTGGAGCCAGGAGTCAGCCAAACAAAAAGGACTTATGCAAAGTGTTGATTTGTTATTTTGTCAAAGGCAACTGCTATTTGAAATGGGGATCTGTTTCACATTCTACAGAGGTACTCAAATTAAATGTTGGATTTCTCCAACATTTTCATCGTGAGATGATGTTATAAAACTGAATTCTTTTGGACTCTTTTGCATCTTTTGCAGGAATGCTAAAAATGTAGTTGTCTGTGTCTCTCATTATGCTGTCTTATTTTAAAACAGGTTTTTAAATCCATGCAGATACACACTGCATGTATTTGAAATATCACTCTCCTATATTCATATTTGAAGCCCACCATAAGTGCCAAGAGATAGTTAGGTGAGCTGCTCCAGGGCATCTAATCTCGCGGGTTTATTGCTCTGGAGCTCTCATTAAGATGTGCTCAGAATGGAGAAGCTCTCCCACCTTCCTGAAATATTGCTCTGCAGCTACAGCCAACACATTATGTTTGACATTTTTCACTTAGTCCATCTGCTGATGGCTATGGAGGCTGGGGCTCAGGGAGCGCTTGTTTGTCGGTTCAGCTCAAGTTACGGACACTGGATCACCTGTCCGGATATAGCTGTCACTGGAATTAATTAAATGTAAGGTAACTTGATTTACAGAGTTCTGAAATGTTTTAATGTAAAAATATCAAGTCTTTATGCAGGACCACAGTTTAAAAGTTTTACAGTTTCAAAATGGCATAAAAGCTAAATTGGCATGAAATAAATGTTTTGCCTAAGCTTCTTAGCACCACAGGTTTAAAGAGATTTTTACTGAACGAGGATTTCAGTCCTTGTTTCCAGCATTTGTGATAATTGTTGAGCAAAAGGCAAGTTACTCATTTTTTATTTAAATTGAAGAGTTCATATCTGTCATTTTATTAATGTATGTTATTTGATTTCATGACAATATTTTAATAATATTGATCAGGAAAGGGGGAATTTGATCTTACCCTAATTAACATAAAATGCCTCTGGTTGAAAACGAAATGTAATGAACTGTAGATACATTTTAACTGGTTCTTTCTTTACTTTCTTATTCTTACACTGTGTTCCATTGGATTTAAGTGTCATAAAGATTACATTTTTTGTTGTGCTATTAAATTTATAGATGGTATTGTGTGTTAGGGCTCTTTGAATCACTATAATTAATTTCAGAGAGCTGGGTTGATTAGTTTGTCTGGTGAGCTCAATTAAAGGAAATCTACTTAAGAAGGATGTTCCACATTTTCAAGCAGGCCACAGGTTTCAAGCAATATGGGAAAGAGAAAGGATCTCTCTGCTGACGAAAATCATCAGCTAGTGTAGTGCTGTATGACAAGGTATGAAAACATTAGATATTTAACAAAAAACAAAGGGTTATCATACTGTGAAGAGATTTGTGGCTGATTCAAAACAAAGATGGGTTTGTACAGATAAAGGCATAATGAGGAAGGTTTCTGTTAGACAAATTCATCAGATTAAGAGAGCA